>JAZHPH010001291.1:0-11430 GCA_037356405.1 Nasonia oneida | reverse complement strand
GATTTTTGAAAAGGCCAGAACTTTTTCAAAAGCCCTTGACCAGACGATCATTTTGAGACCTCAAACGTCTTGTTAGGTTAACCCAAATTTTGGGTGCACTGATGGTCCGGTTGACGTGAAACGTATATATATATATGTGTGTGTGTTAAGGCTACCTTATTTGCATTTTTAACCTCAAAATATGACAAGCTGCATGTTCGATCTGGACTCTAACCACCTCAATACAGTAAAAAGATACCTTTAAAAATTATTTTTATGTAAGAGGTCTAGTTATGTTTATAAAATACATCATCGCTTATTGAAATTACTATGAGATTCTATATTAATTTGTGTCATCAAAAAATAAAAAAAACGCGCTCTTCTATTTACCTAATGGGTGGCGTGGAAAAAATGAAACTTTTAACATAATGAATAATATTTTTTACTATAAAATTACCAAACTTTTGAAATATTCATGATAATTTACGTATTATATTTGCAAAATATACATATAAGGCAAAAATACTTCGTGTTATCGTAAACACAACTTTAACATTAAGATCTCATATAGCACCTAATCTTTCGGCAATATTATCTGAAGGTTGCACCAGCAGATTCATCAGATTCAAAAATATTGCAGGCAGGTTGCAGGCATAACCTTTGGAAAATTTTCCTGCAATATTGCTGTAAGGCATTATGTCCGTTTTTAGATTCCATTTCCAAAAGACAATAAGCATATTGTGGTAATATTGCCCGAATATTATTTGTAATATTGTAAAACATAGACAAAAAACTACAGTTAAAAAAATGAAATAAGCTTTTTCAGGGGCTCCCATGCCCTATTCGGGGACTACCATCCGTATGATACTTCCTAAAATGGGCAGACAACATTGCCGAAAGATTAGGTGCTATATGGGCATTTTTGGATTGCGATTCAAAAAATCAATAACAATATTGCAGCAATATTGCTCAAAGATTATTTGCAATATTGTGTCAATATTGTGAAATAAAGGTTAAAAAACATTAAATTAAAAAAATTATATAAGCGTTTCTATGGGTTCTGATGCCCGTTTCGGGAGGTATAATCCGGATAGTATCATGCGATTCAAGCATTCTTTGTTCCCGGCCGTGGAGCGTACGCAATTTTACATGCCCCAGTGGTCAGAAAGTGTGAGTGCAGCTGGCATGTGAGTAGTTTTTACCCAAATTTAACATTATTACCCATAGATTCACAGAGCATATTTTGTTTTCATTCAAAATGCAAATCTAATGAAATTTTTATTAACTAGATACTTTTAAGCGATTTCTGAGAATTCAAATAATTCTATAGGGGCACTGTTGACACCTAAGCTAAAAATACAGGAACAGCCTTTTTTCTAATGTATTTGCATAAAAAAAATCGGCAGTAACATTGGCAGACCCCCCTCCCCCGCGTAGCGTTTTTTAAAACTTGGCTGGAATTATCCATAAATGTAGGATATTCCTCATCGACCCGTGAAGAAATTTTTTAAATCCCGGCCAAAATCCATGTGCCAGTATGCACCCGAATAAACAGAGAAAATCGCTACCAATTCTTTGGCACGTAGCTTTCTTAAACTTAATTTATAGCTCCAATAGATAAAATATTATTTAAATAAACAGTCTATTAATGCTCTTTTAAACCATTTTTAATCTTAATCATTTTACTAAAGGAGCAATTTTCTTAGCAAAAGGCTATGGTAATAAAAAAAATCTGATCAAAATCATTAATATAGGGAAAGGGCGACACGAGATCACGTGTTATCGTGCCTGGTAAGTACTCCCATTTTTTGACTCTCGTTGATTTCGCCGCAGCTGCAAGGCACAGCGCGACTGTATAGCCCTCTATCTCTCTACTTTGTTTGCTGAATTAGCTGCATCAGCACTGCAGCTCCTATAATCCAAAATTACAATTATTATAACGATAACAATTTTAAGTATAACATAATAATGATTAACTTAAATCTAAACTTAAACCTAATCTTGTGCTGTTGATATTATTGGTCTTGGATCTTCGCTGGCTAGCGTTGAGCCTCCAATAGTTCACTTAGGAACGTCCGAGGATTTTGATGACTCTTACGTTGATCTTTTTAGTTTGCAAACTCTGTACTTGTAGGGGATCCTCTGCACACATTTGTCGTTTGCCTAATTAATATGGCAAATGACGCATAGCAGCAAACTCGTCTTAAGGTGTTCCATTCCTTTATACCAGCAATTCTCCTTACAACCCGTGCAACTTGTGAACAACGGGGGCTGTGGTATTGATGAATGTTGGGTGGTTGTTATTTTAAGTCTCTTTAAGGGGACAAAACACTTTTAAATCCTGAAAAAAAGAATTATGAGTAAAAATGACAAAATTAAAGTCAATCATTTAAAAATTTTTTTTAGTGATATTTTTAGTATGAATACCTTTAACTTTACTATGCTAAATCCTTAATCATCCCTGCTGACCCATTGTGGCACTAGGTACAATGTTTTGTGAATTGTTTCAGTGTCTTTAGGATTCCAAGTATACCCAAAAAGGTGGCATAGTAAGCAAAAAAAAAAGAAAATTTTCAGTATTTTCATCGCCAAACCATTTCTAAGCATTCAAATCGAAATCTCTGCACTCATACCTAAACTACAGGCGTATAAAGTATCCTCCTGCAATTTGAGCCCAAAAGAACCATTTGTACACTTGAAATCCCTTAAGGATACTTTTGCTCTTGAGTTTTGGGCCTCCTCCTTCTGTTTCTTTCGCTGTTTTCGTTTTCTTATTCTGTCTCTTTCTTTTCTTTTTCTTTTTCTTCCTCCGTTTCTATGTTTTTGCATGGCTTTTTATTTTTCGATTTTTGTTTCTTGTCTATTAATTTTGTTAACTATTTCTTTTTAAGAGTTGTCGCGTTTATTTGTTTATAATCTATGCCCCTGATTGCTGGACTTTTCTAGAACCAGGTTATCTAGAATAATAGAATGTCTGTTATTATAAACAAACGATGTTGGTTGTTTACAAGGACAAACTGGTTCTCGATTTTAGGCCTCTCCTTCTCGGGCCCTTCTTCCAGGCGTGTAAAATTCCAATTTTCATATTTGATTCTTCTGTAAATGTTGTTGTTTCTGGACTGTGTCTCTCGCTCCTCATCCCCATCCTCGAACGTACATGTTGGTGTGGGTACATTTGGATTCGTTGGACATGGCGTACTCAGCGAACTCGCATTTTTATCCCACTCTGCTGTCTCTACTTGCGATACAGACATACGCAAAAGCACGTATCCAGCTTGTATTTGCGTCATTCCCCTCTCTTGCAGTTCTGCTGTCGACACTGTATGTGTGCCCCGACTTGGCGGACTCAGCGCATGTCCCACTTTCACATATGCGGCGTGACGTCAGAGCAGGCAATCGCTTCGGCGGTCTCGGTAGCGTTTGTCCGCCGCTCCTTTGTCGCTGCAGCACTATCACATTTTTGTGTTTTTGCGGACTTAATCACACTGTCTCGCAATAGCACTTTCGCAGTAAAGTCTCTTGTGGTCTTGATTATGGGCTTGGAATTTAAATTGGTGTTCGATAAGTTTATCGGCTTACTCTGTTCTACGGTGGTCGTCGCTAGAACTTTCGCACTGTCTTATGATTTAAATTCTCTTGGGCCTGCTCCACTAAGGATCGCGTCCTTTCTAAATTATCTAATGTCCTTAGCAGAACTTCTTAAGCGATTTTTACTGCTTCCATGTCGATGTAATTTGCGTTGCTCGTGATTGAATGCACACTGACTGTTTTATTTACGAAGAAGAAAAAGTCGCGATGGAATTTGACCGAGTGCATCATTTTTGCCTAGGACTGCATTTTGGAGTTCGTTGCTCTATCTTCGTAGCTTCGCTGTGTGCTGTCGGTATCTTAGTGGTGAACTTTTCCTTCTAATTTCAACAATCGGGTAGATGGCAGCACGTCATAGATGCTTTACTTGTTATTCTATATATCTTCCTACACAGAAAAAAATGGTCGTAAGGAAATACCAGCCTGTGGAACTCCTTGCTGCGCGTCCTGTGGTAGTGGGGGCCTCACACGCCTGGTCATGTAGCATAACTACGCGTGGTCATGTAGAATACTACCCGCGCTCGCACTTGTGTGCATTTAAATTTGCGTAAATGCGCACAAGAGCGAGCGCGGGTAGTATCTACGCGTGGTCATGCCACATGACCAGGCGTGCGAGACTCCCACTACCACACGACGCACAGCAAGGAGCTTCACAGGCTGGTATTTCCCTACGACCATTTTTCTTCTGTGTATATTATATAGTAATTTTGGCTATACTCCCCCCCCCCCACATTCCCCCACGCCCCCCACTTGGCTCCCTCACAAAATAACGTAAAAATCGTTCCAAGAAATGACTGAAAAGGAAATTAACGAAAATTTGCCAAGAATCAAAGTAATGGTAATTGATGAGAAAACAACAGAAGATCAAAACAAAACTAAAGACAAGGGGCCCATGCAGAACACCGGCTTTCGCAGCAGAGCTCAGCATCCGAAAATACCACTGCACCCCGACCCAGAGGCAGACCCACAGGGGCTGAAACAAATAAAGAACCACCTAAACTAGATCATATCGTGATAGCACAGAGAACGAGAGCGAAACGCACGCAGATACTAAGTCCAGTAGGGCAGTACATTAAACAAGGAAAAGCAACCAAAACATTCAAAACCATCGATCCAAAGAAACCCGTACAAGCGAAAGCGTCAACCAGGGTTGAAGAATCGACAACAGAAATGACCTCTGTCAAAGCTAAAGAGTTGCCAGAAAGTTCGTCCAACAAAGATTCAGACACTTCTATGACAGTAAACCCGTCTAGAAGATGGTGGCTATCGTCCACAGCCAACGAAGACAGCGACTTAGATAAACCACCATTGCCAGACCCTAAATACAGTGGGTTACGAGTGGAAGACTCAGAAAAAACAGAGGACGAAAGGCAGGAAATACCAGAAAATGAGGTATTCTCTTCAGAGGACAATCAAGGCAAAACTATAAGTAATATTGCCATCGAGTTAAGTGCAGTAGAAGGATCTCAAAGTGAAGAAAACACTGATGAAGACTCAATAGAAAACCTGTCCATAAAAACAACTCTGACAAAACAGGAAGTGGAAGAGGCTAGTAGAAAATTTGAAGAGAGTATGAGAAGATATGAAATGGATAAAGGAACGGATATCAGCGAATCAGGGACTGAAATAGAGATACAACTAGAACTACCTTTGCATTTCTCAGATGATGACAATGTGCCAGAAGACGTGCGTAAAACCATCTACATGTCGGTCCCAAGGTTCGAAAACGAAAGTGACGTAGACGATGTATGGAGAAAAGGTGTCCAGAAACTAATAAAACGAGCACGAGAGAAACTACAAGAAGCATCAGGTCAAGAAAATACAGGAGATGAATCAGACATCGACAGTGTAACAGATATTATACCTCCGCCAGTAAGAAGAACCTTATCTGTGACACCTACGATAAAACGTGACAGCCCTACAGTTAACAGTACACCCCGAAACAAACTCAAAAGCAAAAGAAAACTAGGAGTACTGAGCGTTAATTAACGAACCCCGAGTCAGTAAGTTTGACGCATATAGAAACAAACCCTTAAAAATCATTGAATTCATTGGTAGGAAAAATGTAATTTTAGAATATCCTAATGGCAAAAGAATTTGAAAACACATTGATAAATTAAAACATGTAAAGGATAACTCTGATACCAATTCTGACTAATTAACCACATATAAATGTAAATAAATTGTATATAATATATTTATAAAATTAAATTTTAGGAACTGTCACTAACTCATATCTAAATTTGCAGGATGAATAAATTAAATAAAATTTTGATCATAATTTTTAATATAATAACAATGGCCTGAAGTCAATCCCCATATCAAATGAACCCATTGAACCCGAACCCCGGCATCTACTTCGAGAGAGTGGACGTCATGAGGACAAAGAGAGCAAACTGGAAGATTCAAATCTACATCGACGTGGATGAATTCATGCAGGCACATGCACCATTGGAGTCATACAAGGCCGTCTACAATAGCTGTTTGACGCGAATCGAAGAGACCAAATGCAAACATGCATTAGGACTAGATCTCATAAAGTTGAAGGACCAAACCTTGAAAGAAGTGCAAAAGCAAATAAACGAAACCATTAAAACAATGACACACCAATCGTATCCAACAGTGAGAAACCCTAGGAATAATAGGCTCAATAAGCAAGAGTTTATTCGTTCTAGTCACCACTGACGACGTAGATAACATCAACAAGAACATAGACACGTTATTTTAGGACCAAACGAAAATCGTGCGCATAATGGACCAAAATGCGCACATAGTCTCAGCGCAATTTGAAGAACTATATAATATAACCAAAAACCACCAGAAAGTGCTCCAAGGATTCGAAGCAAGCTTAACCAAAACAGTAAACAAAATGTTAAAAGAAGACGATGGATTAAAATATCTAATAGAAATAACCGTATACGTGACACGCCTAGAATCAACACTGGACCACTTAATAAAAAGCAACGAGAAGGTCTCAAAAGTATTCAGATACCTGAAAGAACGAAAGATCCATCCGGAACATATAACAACAAGCATGCTACATCAAATTATGACAGACGTAAAGAGAACCAGCGAAAATCTGGTCTTTGCTATACCCACAGAGCATTTAAGAATAGAAGAAATAATCAAAATATCAGAAATTGACGCGATTCACGAAAATGGAAGGACCATTGCTGTAATACATGTACCACTTGTGGATAGAGAGCCATATCAAATTTACAGACTACATCCGGTGACAGTACCACAAAACAGCCAAAACCAAACAACAGAAATAATTTTCGTGCAACCATCGCATAAATACATCGCAATCAATTCCAATCAAGAAAGATACGTTAAGTTTGATTTTGAACCCACAATTAAATGCATAAAGACACACTATGCCCTCATCTGTCCAACACTTGGTCCATTTGAAAGCACATCTACATCAAAGGACTGCGAAGTAGCAATGTTATTAAACCCCAACACAGAAATACTGAAAACCTGTGATATAAGATATGAAACCAGTGCAAAAACCCAAATAAAATATTTAGAAAATGATCAATCCTGGTTATATTCAGCTGTTAAACCAGAACAAATGCGAATTTCGTGCACAAATCAAAGAGACATAAAAATAAAATTGGAGAAAGCCTGAATAATACGACTCTCACCAACGTGCGTCGGGAGAACCACAGACAGCATGATATTCGGACAAGAAACCAAATCCAGTCGGACCACATATTTATATAAACCCGAAATTTACCTAAAAATACATGATATATATCCCATTCTCAATGAAAAGGACCAGAACCCTAGCCGTGATACACCACAAAGCATTGAAATAATTGGACCTAAATCTGATTTTAACCAAGCCAATTCCTTAAAACTAATGATAGAAAAATTAAGTGAATTAATAGAACATAAAAGACGCGAATACAAAACAAACACCCTTCTATATAGCGGTCTAACATTCCAACTGCTTATGATTGCAGACATCATAGCATTAATAGTGGGAATGAAGTGTGGAATGATGATCCCCTGCCCAAAATTAAATAAACAAACATATAAAATACCTCAAATCAAAGAACCCAATTGCGATAACCTCATAATTGAAACAAACTTAACAGAAACCCCTAGTACTTCTAAAACAAAAAACAATAAATCAAATAAATCCAAATCACTCATAATAGAGACCCAATTTAAAAATGAAGCAGAATGCGATTATTAACACACCCCTATATCCGGACCAAGCTTTAACAATACATAGCCTAAAACACAAAAAAAAGTATATTGGCAGAGACTAACAAGATGACCACGGCAGCTACGAGTATATCAATATTCTGTGGCATGCAAGTACCAATCTGGGCCGTTGTACGAGAATTTGAACAAGTTGGAAAACCACGGTGTATCTTCACCGAAAAACACAGAACGGACCCCGGGAGCAAAAAGATTACTATAACCTACGATACAGTAATGGAGACTATAAGAGCAAATGATTTAAAGACCATACTCATAAAAGAAAACAAGTTTAGAAGACTGGCTAGAACAACAGTACAAACAAGAAGGTCGCTACCCAACGAAAACACCCCTACCCCAGCAAAAAGAAATCCTTCGGTCCAAAGCGAAGTACGAGTCGTAAACAACACGCAACAAACAAAGGAAATGATTAAAGGCAGATTATTTTGCATTCTACCATGGCAAGGCATCGACAAAGAAAAAGACGAAGCCTTTTTCCAACACTTTGCGGAGTTTGGAAAAATGGTATATTACGAGACCATACGAGACAAAAAAGGACGGTTGTCATACGGTTATGTTCAATATTTTGAAGAATCCGACGCAGAAAGAGCAAAAAAGAACAGTGACCCTACCTACAAAGCAACATTTGCCGAACCTAGAAAAAGGAACCAAAGCGAAAATAGAATAGACGAGAAATTCCACCCATACTGCAAAAGAAATATTGACGTGAACTTGTATGAATTACATGACCAAATTTGTAAGAAATAAGTAAAATGGACCAATTGCCAGGACCCTGTGGCAGCTTCCTCAACCAGAACAACGATACCTCAACATGTTCCCATGCTAACCAAAATGAGAAAAGAAACTAAGGAGGAAGTAATTCAACAAGTGCCAATATTAAACGACATCGTCGAACCAAAATTACCAGAATCACCAAAGATACCAACACCCAATTATATCATAGAAGTCGGACCGGAACGAGACACCACCATGAATCAAGAAAAACGTTTAAATTTAAAATGGACCCAACCAATTCTTATTTCATAACACTCGTTGAAAATAAAAATATACCTAAAAATGTATTGGAAAAAATTGATGTAGATGATAATCCTAAAGAATAAATAAAGAAAAACCCGATCATAATCAAAAACAGTCATCCCTTTATAACAAACCCAACTAACAACCTAATCACACATACACACACACAAATACAATACAAGCATTATACAAACACAATAGAAAGGGGAACATTAATGATTACAATATGTGAGTCACAAATGACTATATTAACTGAAATATCCCCGTTAATTCTATCAACAAAGGTTTAAAAACTCACACGACTCACGTAAACACAAAGTGTTTTATCTCCACATACTTGGACGTAGTCCAGTCCTGCATAGCCTCGAGCAACATGCAACAATATCCTTTTAATAAATCAAACTTAAACCCACTCGCACCCACTAACGAATCTTTTGCTCGTTAAATATAGCACTCAACAAAAAAAATAAAAAAATAGGCAAACAATGCTATCTTCTCTTGCTGCTATTGCACCTGTTCGGCTACGTCTCTTGAATTTATTTTCTTTTAATAAATCAACCTTAAATCCACTCACACACACACACGAATGGAAGATAAATGATGACCAGCGTTCACGCAGGTCTGATATCTCCCATAAACATAAATTATCCTACCGTACACCACAATATAATACCCCACCAACCAACCCCTATAACCAAAATCTTGTTTTCCATTTAAATTATAAAAATAAAATGGACCTCAATAAACCCCCAATGATACATAAAGAAAGTAAATGACCCCTAAAACAAATAAACATTCCATGACCAAATATGTTAGACCCTAAAACAATATCTTATATTACAACATGAAACAATACCTTCTATCCTTCATTCCTTTTGTTACAGGAAAATGGACCAGAACAACATAGATATCCTGGACATCACAGACATGGGCAATTCAAAAGTACTCATAAAATTCAGAGGATATAAAGAAGACGCCATGAATAACTTCATGACACATGGACCATGTGTCATTGCATTCGCACCAACAGCAACACCACGACAGTATATAGCAAATATTGAATACGCAAACGAAGAAAACAAGAACAAAGTCGTCAAAGCAAACACCAAATCAAAGTCCCAAACCATAATGGAGAGAATGGGGTACATAACAGGCAAAGGTTTAGGAAAAGAACTACAAGGCAGAATAGATCCAGTAAGAGCGGCACCAAATGATTACCGACAGGACTTAGGTGCTACAACCCTAAACTACTATACGGAACACAATGACAAAAATTTTGTCACTGAACAAAATCAAGGACCATCAGTCATTACAGAAGAACCAGGAGAGGTAATAAGGGTCAGCAAAATAAACGAAAAAAACCATGTCAACAAACATAAGGGGAAACCCAGACAACATAAAAGCAAATTTAAAACAATTCGGACCATGCGAAATGGAGAAAGTCTATACGGACCAACAAGGCTACACCAAATTAGTAGTGAGATACCAGATCCCTCTACACAACAAGAAAGCAGTGGAGTACGCAACAGCAATAATAAAAAAAAAACATAGAACAATCAACACAAGATATCCCCACGCAGACAACACCGGCAGCAACAATAAACATACCACTGGTCCTCCCGATACTACCACTATTACCACCAGCAGTTCGAACACCACCATTCGCGACGCCGCCAACAGCACAACTACAAAAATTGCCGAGTGAAAGGCCAATACCTATGCCGGAAGTAGTAACAGGGCCATTAGACGATACGGCTGGACTAAGGTTCTGTGCTCAAGTACCTTTGGGCATGGATCCTGAAACGATCGCTAAAATATTTGTCGTGTTTGGACCACTGGACCACATAACTTTCATCCCACACAAAAAAACAAGAATAAAATACCCCACTAAGGAAATATCTAGCTTTTGTACAATATTTCTACAAAGGGGATGCAAAAAAGCCATTGACCACTGCAACGACAAGTTTAAACAGAAATGGGCATCACCAAGGCATCTCCGAAAAAACGAAACACAATACAGAAAAAACCACAGTGTATGCGGAAGAATGAGTGATTACAGGAATAAAGTGGACCACGAATTCGTATGCAAGATACAGAATGGACAAAATCTAAAATATCACAAAGAGTGTGGAAAATACATCCAGTATCAATACATGGATGATCACGAGCAAAACTGCAAGGGACCAAGAACAAACCGTATGCCTCGATATAGAAGACGAGCAAACATGCAGGACCCAATCAACGTCACCAGATGTGATAATAATGGAGGAAATAGATTTACGAGAAATGCCACAAGAGCATGACCAAAGAAACATACAAAGAACAACAATGGACCAGAACATCAATTCAGTCAGTAATCAAGAACAGAATTTATGGATAGAAGAAAATCACGGACCAATCATCGAGGAAGAGGAAGATAAAATGAGCATTTACAGTTTTGCACCATTATCGCAATACATTTTTTTTTCTTTCTTTAGTTATAAATTTTTTTTTTCCTATTGATTAACATTGTATAGTGTATATGGCACCAAAAACTAGGGGGACCCAAAATAAATAATATATTTTTTTTATACTTTTACAATTACACCAAATTTAATTGCAATCCTTATGTAT
>JAZHPH010001290.1:0-11477 GCA_037356405.1 Nasonia oneida | reverse complement strand
AAAAGTGAGAGGCAAGGAGACTCACTCTAATCAAGCACCCCAAAGGGAACACAATCCTATTACGTCCACGTCGTTGTTCCTGGGCAACACAAAAGTTAGGATATAAATATGAACTCCACATAACATTTGATATTGCATTTTTGCACTTTTGACCTTACAAAATGGCTTTGAAGTCAGCAAAGCATAATCACATTTTAAGTCAATTATTCTCTTAATATTTATTACAATAACAAAATGATAATTCTACGAAAAAAATTGAAAGGAAAACAATCTTAGGCTGATACTGATTTGACCTTGAATTGACCTTCTCAAGGTCATTAAGGCAAACTTGAAATGTCATTTCCGACGTAATTTTTTCCGCTGCTCCATATTCCGAGGTCAAAAATAGGGGTTCCCGTTAAAAAAACACAATGACCTTCAAATGACCTTAAAAATCGAGTTCAAGGTCAAAGGTGTTGGTGTCATTCGATGGCCTCCATTACCCCCTTCAACTTTTGTTAAGGTCATTTTTCGTTAAAATTAGTTTTTCCGTGGTTTTTTGTCGTGGTCGGATTAAAATGAAACACCCTGTATATATATATATATATATATACCTCTGTGTCAGCACTCCTCGCGTGCGAACCACGACTGCAAAGCGTACGCGTCAATCCTTAGTGTGGCGGATGCTGATTAGACTACCGCGTCCTTCTTTATCTAAATTTCATAACTGCTTGCATCGGCACCGAGGCTTTAAAAACCCTAAAGCCGATCCACGCAGTGCCTTTTTGCGTAGTGACTTACTGCCTGGCGGTTACGACTGATTCTAAGGTAAAGCGTCGGTGTTGGCTAGTGCTAGTGTTTGGAGTGTGCTAAATCCGTCCAACACCTTGGGAGCATGCTAAATCCGTCCCTTGGCATAGCATACACTGGTGAGCCCTTTGAATACAGATTCGTACCACAGAGATAAGTATAAGCTAAGGATCGTCGAGTGGAATCTCCAGCGTTAGCAAGAGCAGTTGATTATCTTTACTATAAATTGCCACGTGAATGTGAATGCGTGTAGATCGTAACAGTCAGCATCTGCCACAAAGGGTGTTTAGAACCATCTGAAGGGCGCAGGTCTATAATAATTGTAAGTTACTAAGATAAATTATAGATACCGTTTAGAAATTAGACTAAACTTGCTAAATAACTACCGTAAAACTACAACTTGCAATTATAATAATACGACATCAAAACTCAGTCAACTCTGTATTCTGAACGTCGGTGAAGTGCTCTGGGCCAATCAAAACAAAACAATCAATATAATTGAAAACCTGGTGTATTTAATTGTTAATGATAATTAAACCGTAATTGGTACAAATAAATTCAAATCAGCTACGCAGTCACGACGTGCGGGTAAGAGTACGATACTTGTGGACGAACCATCAGTGTCCATACAAGCGGTGAGTTAAGCGGACATAACGCTCGTCCTTATACCAAGTACGGTCTTTACACCATAATATATGCCAAAAATATAAAAAAAAATTAATTAATTACGTCTATTTTTTGCTTTCTTCTAGAGGAAGCTTTGTAATTGTAAAAGTTTCGGTGTCCTAGGAACGCATTTGGAGGTGTTTAGAGTTCGAATCATGCGTTTTTAGAAAATATCCGTGCGGATGGGTGTGTGTGTATGCGTGTATGTAGGTATACCGTTATGATTCTGGAACCACGCGACCAATCATAATAAATATACTGTATATTTAATAATATTGTATTTATTGGAACTTGAAATTTTGTTGGAGGAAGCTACGTGCCAAAGAATTGGCAGTGGGTTTTTTTAATTATTTTCACAGTTTCCAATCTACCTGGACCAAATCCTGAAAATGTTTTTTGGTAGAAATGTATATTTTTATCATATGTACCTGTCTACCATCAAATAATTTTTATTTATAAAATACATTAAATTTTGTGGAATAAATCCAAAAAAATATCCTGATTGACGAATAGACGGACGGACGGACATTTTTTAAATTCTTTTATTGTTCAAAACTCATTGGTATTTGATACATTTGACATTTTTCTGGTAACCTTAATGATTTATGTTTAAAGAACATTTATACCGTAAGAAAACAATTTAATTTTACGAGTTTTGGAGGGTTTTTACAAAATCGACCAAGTAAAATAATAAATATTGGGATAACTTCAAATGATAAAAGTGATCTTGAAATATCAGCCTTGTATAGATCACATTGCATACCGAAAACGGAGTTTATACTAGAACTTAATAAGTACTTAAATTATAAGAAAAATGTAAAGAATTACATAATGATAGGTAATTTTAATATTGACCTACTAGACTGTGATCACTATAGACAAAATTTTCTATGTAATTTTCTTGATAAGGGATATATTCCGGGTTTTGTTGGTATTACAAAGTCAGCTTTCGGTAGAGCTAACCCTTACGAAAATATTCTGCATGTGATCCTGCATACCTGACTGCATGACATTATGTATGAGCTACTGCATGAACATCTGCATAAAAAAATGTAAACTATTATGCAAGATTTTCTGCATGAGATATTGCATCATGAACTGTATATGAATATGCATGTTGATGTACATGCTATTATGGTGGAATATCTGCACAGAATTCGCGGAATTTGTGCATGAATTACTGCACTGTTCTGTGTATACACGTGTGCATAACATTATGCATAAACTCTTGCTCTTTCTATGTACAGATTTGTACATAAAATTCAACATGTAAACATGCACATATCTTTATAGAATATTGTATACAAAATTGTAGTATACACTACTGATCATCATATTAAGGCTATATTCTGTACATAAATTTTAATGCAAGCACACAATATTTCCAATAAATTCTGTCAAAATGTTTGCATGATTGCTGTATGGCTCCTGCAGTGGATATTGCAGTTCCTTTTTTTATATTTTCTGCAGGATTTTTTCATAAGGGTTAGGACTTGGCAACGTCTTGGGACAGGTCCAAGTCGTTGCCGATGGAATGTCAAAAACGATCGTTACTACCGGACAAAGACTAGAAAGAGCAAGCAACTGCCTAGAATAACAAATTAAAAACCAAATATATATTTTTTTAACTTAAACATGCATCCCGCTTAGGAAAATTAATTTCCGTATAGAATTCAACGAAGTGACAGAGATAGAGAGAGGTTAGAAGGTTACCTCACGTGCGGGAGTCGCGAGAACAAATTTTGAATACTTATAGAATAATTAGAAAAACAAGCTTATCCGATGTCCATGATGATGCTTTCGAAAATTTTGATCCAACCGTTCTCCAGTTCCATTCAAGATTTGCGTAGCTTCCGGAGAAGACGACTCGTGAAAATTTTTAAATATAAATAAGACTGAAGTGACTTTACGTTTCTACTGCTGATACATGCATGCATGCAACTTCAGTGTTGCTTGGACTTTGAAAATTTTCACGAGTCGTCCTCTATAGACGCCACGAAGATCTTTAACGGAGCTGGTGTACGATTTAAAGAGGATTTGTGGGAGCATGATCATCCATGTCAGCTAAACTTTTTTTTCTAATAACCTTTAAGTATTCAACCAAACCTTTTAACCCCTCTCTATCTCTCTCAGTCCATTGAATTCTATACGAAAATACATTTTCCTAAGCGAGATGCATGTTTGAGTAAAAAAAATGTATACCTGGTTTTTAATTTGTTATTTTTGGCAGTCGCTTGCTCTTTCCAGTTTTTGTCCGGCGGTAACGATCGTTTTTGACATTCTATCGGCAACGACTTGGACCTGTCCCCGTGTGAAAAAATCCTGCAAAAAATATAACAGAATACACTGCGATATATCTACTGTAAGAGCCACACAAAAATCATGCAAACATTTAAGCAACATTTACATTTTCTTACATAAGTTAGCCTTATTAACACGATGATCAGTATTGTACACTACATTTTTGTATACAATATTCTATAAAGATATGTGCATGTTTACATGTTGAATTTTATGTACAAATCTGTACATAGAAAGAGCAAGAGTTTATGCATAATGTTATGCACACGTGTATACACAGAACAGTGCAGTAATTCATGCACAAATTCCGCGAATTCTGTGCAGATATTCCACCATAATAGCATGTACATCAACATGCATATTCATATACAGTTCATGATGCAATATCTCATGCAGAAAATCTTGCATAATAGTTTACATTTTATTATGCAGATGTTCATGCAGTAGCTCATACATAATGGCATGCAGTCAGGTATGCAGGATCACATGCAGATTATTTCCGTAAGGGAAAGGATCATTTATCGACAGAATTTCAAAAACTGCTAAGCAAAAACTAATACATAATGCAAATTCTAGAAACTGGGATGAAATTAAATCAATACCTGATCTAAATTTGGCTGTAGATTAATTGTTAAATGAGATCAAGCTATGCGTGGAATTGTCAAAATATAAAAAATAAAAGGCTAAAAGATACAATAGTAGAGAAAACTGGATTATACACTCGATAATAAGGTCATGTGAAACCAAAGAATTTTTATATAATTTGTAGCAAATAGATGTGTGGAATCAGCGGCTGAAAATACAGTATAAAACCTATGCTAAAATCTAGGATAAAGTAATTATCAATGCCAAAATAAAATATGAATTAAAGTGCAAAATAATTCTAATAAGCCAAAAAAACTATAAGAAATAATAAATATAGAAATTGGGAAAGTTAAAAAATCTAATGATGCCATTAATTACATAAAACTTAATGATAGGAAAATTATAGACAAAATCGTAATAGCAAAACATGAATACTTTCTTTCGCGAAATAGGGAGAAAACTAAAAACAAATATCGTGAAGCCTGTAAACTAACTAGAACTTAAGCTGCCTGACATGAACCCTATATCGATTTTCTTAAAGCCAATCAGTATGGCAGGAATAATAAGTATAATCAATACACTAAAACTGAAAAATGGGGGAGTTGATAAGATAAATGTCAAGACTTTAAAATTGCTATGTAATCATGTAGCAGGTCCTCTGACCCATATTTTCAATAAGTGTATTAAAAAAGCGATATGGCCTAATGCTCTAAAGAGTGCCAAAGTAGTGCCGATTTATGAATCAGGCGAGAAACATAAAATTACGAATTAGCGACCTATTTCTCTCATATCCAATGTTGCAAAAATTCTTGAGCGAATAATATATAATAGAATTCATGATTTTGTGGGAAAAGGCAATATAATCTTCAAATAACAATTTGGTTTCACGAGAGGGATTGGTACGAAGGATGCTTTAAACTACTTTACCAATGTACTATATAATAATATAGATAAGAGTAAACCTACGATTATAACCTTTCTTAACCTAGCGAAGACTTTTGATATTGTTGACCACAGTATAGTACTAGCCAAACTATATCGTATTAGAATCAGGGGTCAAGCGTTGGATCTCCTTTCCAGCTATCTAAATGACAGATATCTAGTAGTCAAAATAGACGGTAATGAAAGCTATAGAATTTTAGTTAACACAGGAGTCCCACAAGGAACGATCTTAGGACCACTACTTTTTATCCTGCATATCAATGATATCTTAAAGGAGGTCCCCTCCAAGTCCATAATTTCTGATCTAGATTATACTGCTATCATATCTACAGGTAATAACTGGATAGAGCAGCAGAGCTGACGAAAGCCTTGAGTAGGCTCATGGCCAACACGAGAGGACCAAGACCGAGTATACGGCGACTTCTTATGAGCGTCACACATTCGATCATGCTCTACGGAGCGGAGGTATGGGCGGATGCGTTAAAGGTAACGAAACGGGCAAAGGCTATGACGAGCGTTCAACGAACAGGGACACTAAGAATCGCGTGCGCGTACCGTACCGTATCCGAAAACGCGATCTTCGTAATAGTTGTGAGGGCAGACGCTGCGACAGAAGAATGGACTAGGACGATGGAAGAATGGCAGACGAGATGGACGACAAACGGACAAAGTCATTGGACGCACAGACTGATACCGGAGGTCGGACCCTGGAAAGACAGGAAACACGGTGAGGTGGACTTCTACCTTACCCAATTTCTGTCGGGACATGGGTACTTCCGAAGGTATCTATACAGAATGAACAGAGTGACCACACCGGAATGTACGTACTGCGGACAGGCTTGGGACGACGCGGAGCACACATTTTTCAGGTGCAACCGATGGACCGAGCAGCGACAGAGACTCGAGACATTACTAGACACGACGATTACACCAGATAACGTGACGAAACTGATGAAAACCAGCGAAGACGCGTGGAGAAGCATTGCGACATACGTTGGTAGCATCCTGCGAGGTAAGAAAGAGGATGGATTTTTGGATAATTGAGCGAGAGCAGGAGTGGGAGAATATAAATATAAGCGTAGCTATGAATGACTGGAAGTAAGGAATGAATGTGCAGAGGAAGCGCAAAGGACATGGGCCCAGTTCGAAGTAATGTGATAAACCGTACTGAGCTGGTGTCGGGTGTACAGGGAGATATGTGTTTAATGGGTAGGGGGTGGCCGCCGCCGCCGAGTCCCACACTTGGAGTTCTCGCAAGGGAACACCAGTCAGTCCGCCACAAGGATTCACAGGCTCCTATTAAAAAAGAAGAAAAAAAAAACGACTGGATAGAAGCCCAAGTTATGATGAACAATTTTTTAAGTGTGATTGCCGAGTGGCTGACCGTAAACAAGTTGTCCTTAAATATATATATATATATATATATATATATATATATATATATATATAAAAAACAGTGTGTATGACTTTTAGAAGTAGTATTGGAAGCATACCTGCTCAGATAAATATCAAAATTCTTGATAAAAGTATAACTAGGGTTGAAGACTTTAACTATTTAGGAGTTATTTTCGATAGTAATTTAAAGTGGGATAACTACATGCAATATATAATTGGAAAAACTAAATACCAGGATATATTTTTTATAAAATCTTTAAATCAATGCCCATATAGACATTCAGAATGATATAATACGCATTTTTTCATAGCATTATAACCTAAGGCATCATCGCTTGGGGTATACAGAAATAGTCGAGACCAAGTTGAAAAACTACAAAACAAAATTTCAAAAATCATTAATAAAAATAACTTTTTTATTGCAAGACAATACATTAAATATAGGACAACTGTTTGCTTTCGAAGCTCTAAAACTACACTACTATAATCTCAAAGAAAAATACGTAGCATCAGATAGCGTTACTAGGAATAGAAGTATTATTATACCTGAAACAAATAAGAAAATTAGCAATCAAAACAGCTTTATAAAAGAAATTATTATATATAATGTGCTTCCTAATCGACTGAAAATATTGGATATGAATACTCTCAAAAGAGAGTCATAAAAGACTGGATAAGATCCAACTATTAAAAAAACATTTTTCTGTATGCAATACATGCAAAATTTTTTTAGATAATAATGTAAAATGTATATATCATAGTTAAGTTCCAATTTTAAGTTTTGTTTATGTTTTTTTTCTTCGTTGTAACCAGACTGCGAACAAGGAATTCAGGTAATTCCATTTACCTCTGCAGGCTTTCAGGTATGAAATACGTACCTTGTGAATTCCTTCTGGTAATAATAGATAAATAAATAAGGGTGGCCGATGATGAAGTCTAGATGGTGCGCAATATGAAAAACTCAAAGAAATTCACCAAGAAGATCTGAAATCTCTAAAAAAGATTAACATTCAAAAAAGTAAAAGGTTAGGCTACTTTTATGTATTCCGCAAAATTATTACAGATGTTAGTGACGTACCATTTCATACATATTTATACCAACAATTCTTCTATTTGTCAAAATTTTGCTTTCTCCTAGAGGAAGCTTTGTAAAACTAAAATTTTGAGTTCCGCTAAAACTTCGTGGAAACGTATTTAGAGGTGTATGGAGTTCAAATCATGCGTTTTTAGAAAATATCCGTGCGGATGAGTATGTGCGTGTATGTACGTATATCGTTATGATTCTGGAACCACGCGACCGACCGTAATAAAATTTGACATGCATATATGTTTTCTGATTCTGAATTTAGGAAAAAATTGTTTGTATGATTCTGACCATTTTATGGCCATATTATAGCCATTTTTTGATTTTTGAAAAAATATTTCTGTTTTTTTTTGATGATATGATTAATACAATATATTCAACAATAGTGTATCTAAAAGAGCATAAAATTGCCTTCTTTTTCCCGCAAGATTTTCCTGATTTATTGTTCCGTTCAATTTTTATGATAAATAAGTTGATATTAAAAAAAAATTGATATCTCAAAAACTAAATCGTCAAATTTTTTGAAAAAATTTATGACAATGAAAAACGATGATATCTATTTGCTGCGAAAAATTTAAACCATTTTGATGACTAGTTTTCGAACTAAAAATCGAAAACTAAAAAATATGGATTTTCTATGTCGTACGATTACGAGAGTAAAAAGGCACTATTTAAGTTGAAATTTTGGGAAAATATCGATCTTTTTACCAACTCGGCTAGGTTCTTTTTGCAGCTTATAAAACCGATTAGTTTAAACGGTATTAGGATTCAAATTCTTTGTCTCTCATCCTGTATACCCTGCATAACTGAAAATTACTATTTTTGTTAAACCTTCTAACTCGCTAACTAAAGGTCAGAATGTTTTGAGAAAATTCATGATGTTATAAGGTTATCAGAACTCTATGGTATTTAAAATAATAAGGTTTACATTTTTTCATGAAAATTACATAATTTGATATTGTGACGGCAGCTCCTTCAGTAAAATAATTGGATTGAAAGTATTTTAAAAATCATTATTATACTGTCTATTTTAACAATATTGTATCTATTGGAACTATGCATTTTGTTGGAAGAAGAAATTACAGATAAAAAAGAACTGAGATCAACCAAACAAAGTCAAATTTTTTATATGTTATCATAATAAAGATGAAGCAAAAAATTGTTTTGTTTATCAAACGTCTCACTTAACTTAAAGTTTAAGTTTTATAATGATCAATTAGGAACAACTTTCAAGATACTCACTACGTAACTTGCCATGCCCGTTTCATTATGTTTATTGATGAACAACTAAAATTTTCTTTTGTCTTATATCGGAACGTCATATTTAAATTATTAATATTTTAACTTTCCGCATACATACCTATATTGGTACTTATAAAAAGTTTTAAATGTCTGAAACTTAGATTACCTAGAAAGCTCACCGAAAAACAAAATTAAAGCTTTGATGTAATAAGCCAAAAATCGAAAAAAAAAACTATGATTTTAAGGGCTTTTTGAAAGGATTTCTGATACTGGAAGGTTTTTGTCGTTATTTTTCCATAAAAGTACATCTTCTAACCTTCAAAAATTGCCCTTGTTATTGTTTATAGCGCAACTCTACGAGGCGCTACTGAATTAAGTCCAAATTCTTGCCATTTTAGACAACTGTACGGGGCTTATGCACTCTACGGGTTCTAAATTACTTGGAGAAGGGACTATCTGGGCATCAAGGGGGAGAAGCTTGAAAAACATAAAAAGTATTAAAGAAGGTATCACTCTAAGATAGGATTTTAAAATCATTTTGAGAGTGGACAATCCTAAGGATTGGGCTAACACAGAATTGGACAGAAGAGGTGATTCAGAAAACTCTTTATCTAAAATACACACGTCTGATTGTAGATTACTTTGAGTGGAGAGGGGGTAATCTAAAATTCATATTATTCGGTAAGCTTATAGCTTATCTATTTGTTTTTAAAATATTTTATTTAATTATTGTAACTGACTGATTCTTTACTCGTTTTTAGATTTTACTAAATTTTTATATTGCAGAAAATTTACAGTATTTAAAATTAGGTGACAATAACTTACATACGGTGCCAAGCGACGCTCTCCGCCGTCTACATCGATTAAGACATCTTGATTTACGAGCAAACAATATTACTAATCTTTTGGAAGACTCATTCACCGGATATGGCGACTCTATAACTTTTCTTAATTTGCAAAAAAATATGTAAGTTTACCATCTTCTGATAATTTATATTTAAATGTACAATGTATATTAATTTATTATTTTAAGAATAATTATTAACTAATTTAGCTGTATTACTGAGTATTAACGAGCAGATATCGACTTGCTTGAAACAACAGACCTAGCGAGGAGCTCTGAGAGTTGACGATCCCCACTTCACCGTCTAACGACAGCCCGCGCTGATTAGCTCCGTGGCAAAACTTCGCTTCGTCTTGTAAACTCGAGTAAATAACACGCGTTTCAGCTTGACAGTTAAAATACTTTGTAATACTAGGATAATTTTATGTAGACTTTTCCATGTTTAGGTAAACATGTATAATAAAATTAAAGGTAAGGGTTGTGAAATGCTCACTTTCTTTCGCATTTTAATATATTTAAAACAAGTATTGTAAAGTTAATCAATCAATACTCTTTCCACTAGAATGCAGCGTATAATAAGATATAGCAAACTCAGAATATGTAGGTCACAAGACGCTCTCGATAGCACAAAGTATAACACTATTGATGTTTGGGACCACCGGAATACGCACACGCCGGGTAAAGAAAAAGAAAATAAAAGGGACGCGCGCGTGAGGCCCGGCACGTTCCGAAGATTAGAGCGGGGGCAGATTACGGGATTTTAACCGGTGCGTCCAGAGCAGCGCGGCAATAAAGCAACCAGCCGGGCTTGGGCGAAAGACAGACTATGGGCTTATGGCCCGGCAATAAAATTATCGGCCCGGCAAATAAAACGATTAGCCGGGCAGCGCGCGAGAGACGGGATTCGGGCTTTGCCCGACAGATCGGCTTCAGATGGCACTGGGAAGTGGACGCGCTACGGGGGCGATAGGGTCGCACACGCAATGGGTGTAAACAGGCGAAGTAATTGTAATCGCCTGCGCGAGCGTCTCGGGGAAATCGCAGAAGCACGACGCGCGGGTCGATTTGGGGCAGGAAGGGAGGCTGAGGCGGGCGTGCGACGGTAGAGGCGGGTGTAGATTGGCGAGGAATCGGGGGGAGGGTATCGTAGGGGTCTTGAGGCTCTGGCGCTGAAGGATGTAGAAGGAAGGAAGGAGAAGGGGCCGAAAGGCCGGAAGGAAGGAAGGAGGGGCCGGAAGGCTGTGATGAAGGAAGGAAGGGCCGGAAGGCCGGGATAAAGGAAGGAGGAAGGGGCCGGAAGGCCGGGCTGCAAGGAGGAAGGGGCCGGAGGGCCGGATGGAAAGGAGGAGGAAGAGCGCAGAGCCAAGAGACCTCGACGGTACGGTCGGAAGGGGGAGGGCAACCTCGACGGCGCGGTTGGAAGGGCGAGGGCGCGGCGAGTGGCGGTGGTGGCCGGAGGGGGAAAAGGATTGAGAGGGGCAACGGGCGAGCGAGGAATAGCGGGGTTAGATAGAAGAGATCGGGATTTCGAGCCGAGCGGACTCGCAACCGTGAAGCTAGTAGAAGCACCGGGCAATACGCATTAGTATCATAAGTAAACCTATGTATCACATTGTTGAGAGTGAATAA
>JAZHPH010001289.1:0-11479 GCA_037356405.1 Nasonia oneida | reverse complement strand
ATTGTTGATATTATTACAAGACTATGAACGTATGTGAAACTGTATACTATGTCCATATTACCTTGAAATAATTAGGAATATAGAAACCGATCAAAAGAATGCATGACATACCTTTTATACAAAATATGACATCAGAGCCTCGTTTGTGATAACAGGTTACAACACTTGACGGAGAGGTTGACATATATGGATTAGAGAGGCTATTCCAGTGATAAATATAATTCGTTCTATTTAATTTTAAAATAATTTGCGGCATTGCAAAATAATTAAAAATGTATATAAATACAATGAATTATGCATATCCCTGGTGCTGCAAATATATTTATTGTTATAAACTATAATATTGCACATAATCATTGAAAGCGATTATGGAGACGCATCATAATCCTTTGTAACCCTTCCTTGCGCAATGACTCAACGCAATTCAAACATACTACATCATTTTCTTGCGCGATTTTTCAACGCAATAATTGATGCAAATCATTTTCTTGCGCGATTGTTCAACGCAATAATTGATGCAATCAAATGACAATCATTTTCTTGCGCGATTACTCAACGCAATACAATTTGAATTTAATTATAGTACTTTTCGATACTAATGCGATAAAGTGATTGTCGCACGAGTGTGAGTATATCGCCCGAGCGAACCGAGGGTGACAATCCCACTCATGCGAGAATCACTTTATCGAACTTGTATCGAACAATATGTTATGGCTAAACGAGCGTTAAGTGCTACTTTCGCTAATGCTTGCTTTTCGAACTAATGCTTGGCTTTTACCAGTTTCGAACAGTTTTTTTATACCACGTGAGCCGAATAATCATAAAATTATGATTACAGTGGTATAAATATGTTTTAATGCACCTACCTGTTTGCTTTGTACTATCAATATTATTTTGATACCAAAGTTTTCCTTAAGCGTTTCTTACATTTTCATCGTCATTAATGTCTTCTGAATGATTATTATCAAGAATACTTTCGAGCATGTCCGCATTAATGGGCACATGTGCGATATCTTCGCTATCATCTACATCATCTAATCTTAATTCTTCAATACATTTTTGGGCTTCTTGAACGAAAATTTTAACTGCTGACAATTTTATCTGCGGGGCTTTACGTTTCAACAAAAATTGTGTTGACAGCGTCTTTCTTTTTTTATTTGAGCAACTCCTTTTTTGGGATGTCTTATTACTCTTTCTTTTATTTATATTTGTAGCATTTACTTTTCCGTCGCAATCAGTACCTGGATTATTAATATGAGTAATATCATGTCTCCCTAATATAGTTTCTACATTACTCTGGATGACGTCCGCGTTTATGGGCACACAAGTTGCATTGTCGTTATTTTCTGCTGTGTCTGATCCTAAATCTTTAAAACTTTCGACTTCAACGAATTTTTTAGTTTGTGAAACTTCTTTATCTGTCTGGAATGATTTCCGTTTAACCCCCCTTTTCTTTGTATTTGTAGTTGATGCCTTCTTTGTTTTCTGTGCAGCACAAATTTTTTTCGCTTTTGCTTCTTTAATTTTGTTTTTTTTCTTTTTCTTTGCTTCATTTCTTAGCAATTGTCGTTGTTTGGCCTCTGCTTGAGTTTGTTCTATGTACTCTGGTTCTCGCAAAGGCATACGTCTTTTTCTTCTACTATCTATTATTTCAGGTAGCAAACAATCACGATAGAATTGGGAATTTGAACTATCATTTCCTCGATAAATTCATCATTTCTTTCAATCACCATTATTTTCATGCCAACAAAAGTAAATATAACGAATAAACAATATTGTCTATTAGTAACACGTAGTTGTCCTTGAATTTGGTAGTAATATTCATGATTTTCTTTCAAAAATAATTCGTTATTCTCTTCGCAAAAGGCTTTGCCAATATATAATTTCTTGTTTCTAATAGCAAGTTCTGGATCTATACGCATTGCCGTAAATGGACACTTTATTTCAACTATTCCATCTACATCTATTAAGCCATCCGGTGATGCTGCTATTCCAAGGACTTCCGAGTCCAGACATAGTCCGCATGGTTGTACATCATACCCAAGATCTATTAAAACATTTTTAGCAACATATTCCATAGCGATTCCATAATCTAAGGCAGGATCTTTCAGCGTTTGAGGATATAAGATTTCTGAAACGTGCGATGCACATGAAGTTTCAGCACGTTTTTTGCATACTTTTCCCATCCTAGATGCGGTTGTCAACTATTTCCTCATTGATCTCCATTCGTTACAATCGCTTTGATTCCTTATTCGAATTTCAATTGCCTCCCTCTCAAGGCGCCATGTGTTAAGAACTGCATAATGTTGCTTGACGCGACTTGAATATTCATTTTTATCTACATCAGGTTGAAGAGCATTCAGACCATAATCTTTATCAGCTTTGCGGTAAGCTTTCTTAATTTTCTCTTCAACTGGATCTCGATTAGACATTCTTAATTGTCGCAATGCGTTTAATCTTTTTCGCTTTTCCTGAACAAATACAGCAGCACTTGGAGCTTGCTTCTTCGCTGCTTCAGAAATTGAACGAATTGTTTCTCCGGCATTTTGAGATATTGCAGCAACATGACAGCGGGCGGCATATGAATCTTTTTTACAAAGATGGAGACGTTTCGCACCAATCGCTTTTGCTATAAGGGCATTAAAACTTTCTGATTTGTTCGCCGTAACGTCGTGAAGTAAACTTGATGCATTATTAACAGCTCGGAAAACACACTGCTCAACGTCGTCCATTAGATTAGCTTCCTGTAAAGCTGGAACAACATTTTCTTCATTTTCTATTGGCTGAGCACTACATCCATACTTATTATCTGTAAATTTACTGTGGCCACCGAAAATATGATACGGTAATTTATTAATATTATCGCGTAGAAGTTTGCATTTCAACTCCCAAGTGATATCTTCTTGAGATATGGCATTAACGCATTGCCCAATAGTTTCAATGAAACGAGGTGCGCTGTCTTCAATTTTCTTTCTTATTTTCCCTAATCTACCCTTCGTTTTCGAAAGTACTTTAATGCTAGTTGAAACATTTCTTTTAATGTGGTTCGTGCAAAGTATATTTGTACTTTCAACACCATACGGACCTAAGGGTTATTGTCTAAAATTGCTTTATAGTTACTGCTGTCACCATCAGAAATTAATACTTTATAGATTAAATTATGATCTTTTACGCTGCTTGCGAATGCCTCTACAATAGCAGCACTTTCCATGCTAGTGGAGCTCTGATTCTTCCCATGATTCCGATAGCATGTGTGTTTCTTAGGAGATATCCCTTTACTTGAGGCATAATCACAAATGGAGCATGTTTTTTGTTTTACAATAATCTGTAGTACTTTTTTAGTATATCTACCAATTATTACTACACAACAAGCCGCTGAATCATATTACCCAAACATGTATGTGCGTTTTAAGTATGATTCGTCAGCTTCGACCATTGTGCATGGTATACCATGGACAACATCACCACGTTCAATTGCGAGACTCCTCTCTTCAGCTGCAGCTTGAGCCATTTCTTTCTTAGATGCTTCTTTGACATACATCACAGCTTTCGAATGTGCAATTTGCCAGCTGTCATAACTCAAACTTTGAATACCTACCATACCAATTAATTCATTGAATTGAGAAAGTCCTGTGCCAACATGCTGACATCTCAATACTGCACCAACCTCAGGTTTAATCTCATCCGGATTATCACACACGCCACAAATTTTGACCGTATAAGCACACATATCACACTTAAAAGTAAAATATCTTGTCAATCCTTTTCTAAAACTGCTAATCAGTTTCAAATTTCTAAAATTGCAGGAGTACAGAGAATCGTGGTTATCGTATGCATCATGCAGTTTCTGCCATACCCAAGCAAAATTAATCAGATCGTTAGCATTCATAACAGTCATATTCGATACACCTTCATTTAAACTTTCCTTTGAATAACATAATTCGTGCTCTTCTTCGACATTTTCTGTTTCATTCCTACAAATTAGATGTTGATCTACTGCAACGGTACTTATAGCATTACCGGACAAATTTGCAGTTTCCTCAATATTTGCTTCTTTTACACTTTCCAAACTATGTTCATCATTACTACAAGGTGGCTCTGTATCTTCTGCTGAATCTTTATTTAAGGAGAGCTCATTATTTTCTATTTCTATAACTGTATTATCGCAATCATCCTGCATTTCCTGGTCTATTTCCTTCAGACTTTTTGATATTGTATTACTCGTTGCTTCTGCTTGTAAATCACAAGTAGATTCATACTCTGCGGACATAATTGTAAATTGATACTGTCCATCAAAATGGTTGCCTTCTCTCGTTATTGGCATATTGTACATAACAATTTCCAACAAAACATCGACATCTGTGCTATGAACAAAACAAGCTGCCGTTTCAAAACCCTTTGTCTTTTTTCCATCTTTGTCCAAAGGACGTGAATCAAATACACCCGTGATTCCGTTTGCAGAGACCACAGCGGTAGAAGAACGATTACACGTTAAAATACCACTTATGTTCGAATTAAAAATCCAGTAGAAAAGATTTTTCAAATTTGGCATACCCAGTTCACCAAAATCATTGTGTAGGTGTCCGTATATAATATCGTGAATAGTTATTTTGGCTGTACCCATTCTAACATAAAATTCTGTGTTTAATTCTTCAGCTGTCAAAAAATCTTTATTTTCTTCACCTTTCGGAATGTTTTTACGAGCTTCTATAGTTTCTTCGTACAACATATTTCCGTAAACCAAACATGCATCAACATCAAATGCATCCCAGTTTGAATAGGTTTAAAAAGCGGATAAGCTATGCACACTGCTACCATAGCAGTGCATTGCTTTCCTCTTATGTCGTATGGAAAAATAAAGCTATCGTGCTTGCTATATCCTCTTATTACGGAATATCCTTCTTCATCGTCTGTGTCACTAAATACATTTTTTAAATCGTTACTTTTTTTCACTTTAGGAGCCTTCATTATTTCGTCCGTTTTATTACATGATGGTTGGTTGGTTTTAGTTCATGATTTTTCCCCTTTATCATTTACTAGTTTTACAGATACAACAGAGAATTCATATTGTCCATCAAAATTACTTTCTATTCTTCTGAGAGGAATATTTGAAAGAACAATATTTGAAAGGTCATCAATATTGTCACTGTAAACGAAACAAGCCACACCATCATGCACAGCTTTTCCTTTCGGTCCTCGGGAGTGTCAATCAAAGACACCCGTACATCCATTAACTGTGATGATAGCTACAGAAATTCCATTACATGTTAAAACCATCTTTACTGAAATCATCGTGTATGTGTCCATATATGCTTTCATCAATATTAAGTTTGTAATCCTTTGAATTAATAGTCAACCTTGTCTGCAACTCTTCGGCTGTTAGATACTCCTCATTTTCTTCATCTTTTGGGACTCTGCGTTTCTGAATACTTTCAAAGTATAATGTATCTCCACATAAGAGAATGTCATTAATAGTTGTAGAAGTCCATTCTTGTGGTGCTTGAATCTCGGTAAAAGCTATGCTTGCAGCTGCCATAGCCGTGCATTGCTTCCCTCTAGTGCTCTCTGAGAATTTGGCACTGCCTTGATTAAAGTAACCTCTTACTATGCCATTGCTTCGAATGATATTGTTTGTTGCTTCATCAGTATTGTACAAGTGTTCTTCCATGGCAATATAATTATCTACTTCAATTTCCTTTGGAATTGCCGCTGTACATTTGTTTACATTTGACTCCACATCTTGCAAGGAATTATGGTTTAATGAATCTGTCTTTACACATATATCTGTTTGCTGACTATTACTCAATAATGAAACTTGATTATTTTTACCCATGTCTATGCAAGTACTTGTAGAAACATCGGTCTCTAATGATTCATTCGTGATGTCACTTACGGACTCGATGGTTACGATGGAGAATTGATATTGTCCATCACTTATGTGACCTTTTCTTGAGGGAGGTATATTTGAATGAACAATATCTAAGAGATAATCGATATTATGACTATAAACGAAACAAGCTACGCCATCAGGTACAGCATTCCCATTGGATCCTCTGGAATGCGAATCAAACACACCCGCAAATCCATTCGCAGTAATAAAGGCCAAAGAAATCCCATTGCATGTTAAAATACCACTTTTCTGTGAATCATGGCATGATCGGAAAATTTCCTTCAAATTGGGCATACCAGACTCACTGAAATCATTGTGCATGTGTCCATAAATTACATCTTCAATATTTACTTTCTAATGCCTTGATTTAATAGTCAATCTTGTTTGTAACTCTTCAGCTGTTAAATACTCCGGATTTTCTTCATTTCTGGGAACATCCTTACGGTGCTGAAGAATTTCGAAATATAAGTTGTCCCCACAATGCAGAATTTCGTCGATAGTCGTTGAAGTCCATTGCAATGGCGATTCATGGGCACTGAAAGCGATACTTGCAGCTGCCATAGCTGTGCATTGCTTACCTCTTGTGCGAGGAAGAAAAGTGGTGTGCCCTTGATGCATCGAGCCCCTAATTACCGCGCTTTCATTGGTAGCAATACAGTCCAAAATGTTCTGTGCTTTAGTCTTACCGGAGTCTTGCTGTGAAATGTTATGCACAGAAATAGTAGACGTGCTTGCTACCAAGGATTCTTGGGTTATCTTTTTTCTACAGTTTTAGGAAGAAACAAAAAATAAGTTAAAAAATTGTCGAAATAAAAGACCCTGAGCAAACTGTACAGAAAAATAACCCTACACGTTACCCTACACAAAATAACTCTACACACATATTTGCTACACGAAAAAACTCTACACAAATATTTACTACACACAAATACCCTACACGCAATTTTTGATTGTTTTACTACACCACAAAACTCTACACAATCGTATAACCTATTGTTGCAACAATGGATAACCATAGGTTATACGACTGTGTAGAGTTTTGCGGTGTAGTAAAATAACCGAAAATACGTGTAGAGTATTTGTGTGTAGTAAAATAAGTGTAGAATTTTTTCGTGTAGCTAATATGTGTGTAGAGTTATTTTGTGTAGAGTGTAGGGTTATTTTTATGTACAGTTTGTTCAGTGTCAAATGAAATAAATTGTTAATCACGGGTGAATATACACGGAGAGAAATTATCACGTCTATTTGACCCATAGAGATATTACAATTGTAATATCTCTATGATTTGACCATACAGATTGTGAAATTTTACAAAAAAGTTTTATGATCAAGTCACGAAAATAAGTACAGTAATTTTTGAAATACAATCTAGTAATTTACGAGCCAAAAATTCTGAAAGTTTTATTACTTCATCTTCAATTATACGTAGACTTGATATAGCCTTATATATTTACTTTTAATTTATTACTTAATGAAATTGAAATGAATAAATAACCAGGTAAATGGAACCCACGTTCGCGGTATGACAGCTGAAGTCCTTTTATACGCTGCGTATTTATAAGCTTGTAAAATTTACGACATTTATATAGTCAATCGTTTGCTATTCACAAAATGACATTAAATTACTCTGTTTTATAGCAAAAGTGCACATATTTACATCAAAATTAACTTGACTAAACGAAAATACGTTTCTTTCCGTGTATAAATAAATATTGTATTTTTCATGTTTGTTCGATATAAATTATTACTTTATCAAAGATTTCGTAATATATTAAATCATGCAAAAATGTTTTTTTTGTATAATAATTGCTTTAAACTGTACATAAAATTGTAAAAAATATAATGATTATAACAATGGCATTGTAGAAATTATTTTCAATAAAAAAAAATTCAGAAATATTTCGTTAAATTAATCTTTTATAAAATAACACATTTCTTGAAACCATTCATTAAATAATAACAATTCGAAAGTGTACAAGCATTGTTGCAGTTTTAAAAATAATAAGACTATCATATCATCGCGCCCAACGTACACTATCGTATTTTATAAAAAGTCTATTTTAATTTGTCAGGTCCGGGAAGATACCGGAGTACGGTACCTTCATCCTGAACCTGCAAAACTGAAAGTTGTACACAATGTTAGCGTAATCGTAACATGTACGGCTAGGGCCTACATTTAATCTCATAGAAAATGTATAAAAATATAGCTTACAACTTTTTTTTCAAATAAGTGAAAGATTAGCTGATGTTTGTAATACAATCAAAATGAAATTGTGTTAAATTCACAGTATTATTATATTATAGTCAATTTTACTGAAAAAAATGTACTTAAACCTACCTATTTGACTATAAAATTGAGTAACCATCGCTGAGCCGATTTTTGTCGGTGTAGATGTTGAACAATTTTTTTCGAACACTTACTGAACCATAATTACGAGGCTCTTAAAGGAAAAGCAATTTTATTTAAAAACAAAAATTATCGATAATGGATGATTTTGAGAAACGTAATATGCAATGGAAAAACCGGTACAAATTCTTCATTGCCTAACGAAATGCTTGCATAAACGTTATAGAATACATTCGCTTTAAAAGTATAGTAGTTGCAAAATGAGTGCACAGACCGACAATATGGTGCTTTCAATCACTCTGGATCAGTAAATAAATTTACGTACTAAACCGATCGAACATCATTTTATATAAATGTTCGCTGTCAATAACGTGCATTGAATAGCAGCAAAAGAATATAATTTTATGGACATGTTGACAATTTAAACAACTATTCACAAATTATTATACATTTCAAGTATTTCGAATCCATCACAAACATGATTTAAAAGAACATTTCACAATACAAAATCTAATTAAAAACTTTATCGCATCATGAAAACAAATCGACGAACAGAAATAGGTTCAGCAAATGTTACTCTGCCTCCTATACGCTCGTCCAATATGTATAATACGCCGTCTGTATGCCCCGCCCTTTACCTCGTAGAACCGCCCCTTAGCAAATTAGCCAACAGGACGACACACAATGATATGCAGACTTACAATAGTAACATTATAAGTAACAATGTTCATTGATAAGGAAAATATAAAAAATATTGAATATAAAAAGAAGCATTTCTCTGCAATGAAGAAACAAGATTTTTCCGACGAAAAAGATAACGAATATTAAAAAACAAATAGCGTTAGGGGGGGGGGTAGAATCACATGGATTGCGTAAAATTTTGCTCGGAACCATTTATTTTCATGAGTGCGAGAGAGACAGCTGCGTTCCGGTTTTCTCTTTCGCACTCATGGAAGTAAATGGTTCCGTAGACATTTTACGGAATCCATGTGATTCCAGCCTTCGTTAAACGTTCACTGTTACTTATTTTTTAAATATTTTTAAAACTGCAACGTTATCCTTGTATCGTTATTACGACAAAAAATATATTTTCACGAGATGAAAAAGCATCAGAATGTAGGGGAGAGTGGATCATAATTGCACACATTTTGTGCAAATGTACCCCGACCCCGCGGGAAACCACCCCCTATCATGGGGCAAAACTGGACATGTATTTTATCGCTTTGTGCAGCACAGTGTACAATACTAACGTTACTTATATATACTCGCTATATGGGATAAACGACTGAAATAAAAACCCGGCAAAGAAGCGGTTTTTTATGATGTTATACGTCTTTAAAAGTGGTTCGAATTTCGGGTTTAAAAAAATGGGTAAAATATTAATTTTTCTTACATAAACATGCTCACCTGATTAAGAATTATGCAAAAATAATATTGATAAAATGAGGACGATGTGAACAGTTATGCCCCAAATAAATTTTCTTTTTTTACTGTAACTACGTCAATTTGTAATTGCGTAGTTGAGGCCATTTACTTTCAAAATGTTTGTTATTGACTTTATTTTCCGCGTATAATGTGCGAAAATAAATAATTATTTAATTACTATTGTAAATTGATCCTTATTATTTTTTTTACATTACTTATTTAATTATTATTATATATACATTCCTTTCATATAGAAGGCAAACATACATTTCATGCGGAATTTAGCTAGAATTTTATTAAAAAATATTTAGTGTCGAATTATGTCCCGAAATACCCGTTCACTCCTTTCAATATTTTAGACGCTTTGGATGTTAGAAGTAGTGTAGGACGGGTCGTTTGAAACACGCACTGTATGCATATTAGATTATTCACTGGTAATAAATAAAACTCTGAAAAAGAATAACGCTGTGCGTCATGTAAATTACCGTTCACTGTAACAAAAAATATAGCTACTAAGACGATTCGGACAAGTATAATCGCGATTCCCATTGTCGACGATACGAAAGAAATACTTCTCTAAAATTCGTGTGCTATTATCACACTGTAAAACGATACAGTTTAGTTTACAAATTTAACAATGATTTGACAAAGTCTACATACATATGTTGCGCCCATCACGCAGTGATATATGCATATATATATATATATATATATATATATACTCACGCACAAACATTCGGTATATATTTTCAATTCTTCAAGGCCTAGTTGCTCTCAAAATATTCGCGATTAAAAGTATATTTTAACCCTGATATAAAAAGATATTCAAAATGTACCATTGTACCCCTATCCAATTATGCCTCAACTCTCCCCTACATAAACGTTCGTACATTCACATTACAAACATATTGTTTACAGTGCGTGGTTATAACCCTACTTTTCTGTATTATTATAAATTACTTACCGAGCTATGGCACTTCTCTTACGGCTAGGCCTTTTACCACTAAGCACGTATCGCTTCGTCTCAGTGGCACTACCACAACGTCGAAAACGTGTATCTTTGTTCTTACTGTTTTCTGAACTCATAGAGAAATGTATACAGAAACAATAGTATAATTGTTAAAATAACAATAACGCTATTGATTGTATGCACGTTAGGCTGAGAAAAAGTACACTAAGAACAATCAAATACACTAATAACACGAAAAACAGTAATAACTAAATTATACGAAACACAAAAAACCGGCTGAACTCGTGGAACTTCCAAACTCACGACGAAAAGTACACAAAAAATAGTATAATTGTATAAGTAACAATAACCCTACTTATTTGATGCACTTTGAGATGAGGATAAAGACCAGTAAGAACAGTAAAACACACTACTGTACACGAAAAACAATAATAAAACGGTGATACGTGACACAAAGAAACTCTTCACTTACTCGTGAAAGGAGAGAGAAAGAATGACGTTCTAATTATCTAAGCCAATGTTAGCCCTATAGTTACATATACATATACATACAGTTAGATACCTTTTCGCGCGCAGTGCTGCTGCGTGTGTGCGCGCATGGGCGCCAGGCTCCCTGCATTACGCGTATGTACCTATACGCCGGCCGTGTTTTGAAAACCGCGAGATATATAGATATCAACAATGCGTGTCGTCTGCTTCATCTGACAGATTGCCTGTTGAGACAAGCGAAGCAAGCGAACGTTAGGAGACACGCTGCATAATCCGTAAGTATTTATAAACACTTACAAAGTTGCTTACTCCTGGAGAAAGCTTTGTAATAGTAATTCGTTAAAAACATGTTTTATGT
>JAZHPH010001288.1:0-11501 GCA_037356405.1 Nasonia oneida | reverse complement strand
ATTTCCAATCTCCTACTTTTCTAATCGCTGTCAGCGGTGTTCCTGGTATTACTGGCGCTACTCTTTTTTCTTCTTTAAATATTTCACTTGATTCTTGTTTATTAGGCGTAGTTGGTATGTTAATAGTTAAATGGGTTTTGTTTAGTCTTGAAATCGCCTTTTTTATTGCCCCTGTTGAATTTTCTTTATTTGTCTGTTCGAAATTTGTTTCTTGCTCTATTTTTTCTATATTTTCAACTATTGTTTTATTAATTGCTTTAGTATTGGGTACTGATTCTTCGTGCAGCTATATTGTTTCCTGGCGGTGATCGAATCACTTTGTTACTTCTCGCAAATGGTGTTTGGTCGTTAAGGCTTATAATCTGATTCTGTAATGTCGGATTATTCCGAACCACGCTCCTTGTTAATTTTTGCTCTGGTAGATTTTTTTGATTGTCACTCATTTGGTGCTCTCATTTTAGTTATATTTTGTGATGTTGCGGTTTTTATAACCTATTCGGTGATGCTAACAATCATTTACACTTGTTTCTGACTCGATCTTCGTACCGCGGACTCTTACATCTACAGAGGGGGACAACGTATAGGTATGGAAGCGGTTATGCCTGGCGTGGCAAAGGTGTAGAAATAAAACTTATTAACACACTGTTTATGTTGTATAACTATAATTCGTATATTCTCCAACCCCCAGTACGGAGCAGAATTAGTCCGTCTACAAGTTTGTCCGTGATACTGTACTTAGAAATCAACCGTGATATTATTCTTGACTAAACAACGTTAATAATTAACAATTTCGTAATCGGGGCAATGAATTGACTTAAATAACAACGAGCTGTTAATATAAATATGGTAACATCAACCGCGTAATCGTGATTACAACCCGTACGCGTATTTTCCAGTATGGCGTCGGCGTCGCTTCAAAGGACGCGGCGTCCCTCAATATGGCGTCTAACCGTTATGCTGATTCTCTGATCTCGCTGGTGATGCCTTATTGCCTTCGTCTGGATACGATAATTGATGTGCTGAAAAGCGCGAAAATCCGATATAACGTATCGACACACGCGTAATCGATAACGCTTCTAACGCGCTATAAACACCGTTGTTCGTATAACGGGACCGCAAACAATATACATCGGTTAAACGTATTCCAAACGCTCTCCCATCGACGACGACAATCTGACGCTCTATTAAGGAATTGGGTTGCCGGATTTATTGTTCCCACGACGCCCGACCTAACGTACTTCAATATACTGGATCTTTAAAGCGACAGTGGCTCGGTGTTTTCTCGTTAATAAAGCTGGATCGCTTAGCAACCAACAGCGGCGCTACGCATTACCCACGGCCGTTGCTGGATCGTATAGATACTCAGCGGCTCGAAACTCTCTTTTATAATGCTGGATCGCTTAGCGATCGACAGCGTCGCTACGTTATTGTTGCGCGGTATCTGGACCGATTTTCGATCAACAGACGGCTCAAATTATTATAGTTCTCAGCCGAATTGCACAGCAATCGACAGCGTCTCGGTATTCTTTCAATATGGCGGGATCTCTTCGATCTACCGCGTCTCAACCCTGGCGAACGGATATCTCTCGTCGCACGCTACGCTCCGTTAATCTGATCGTTAACGCTACCAAAACCCCAACCCTCACCGAACATCAATCCATTAGTCGTATGGCGAGTAGGTAACACTTACTTATCCTTCGAATTCTCCGTTCGACATCCACAACTCACGGCTTCGCTACTCTCTCCTCCTCTCTCGGCCTGGTATCGGGTTGTACGAGTTGGCAGCGTCCTTCTCGTTGAAAGGTTGAGATGATTCTGGTGAAGAAGGAAGTCTCCTTCTTCTCACTACTCTGCGCTTCCCCGGAAAACCCCCAATCCGCGCCCTCTATATTAATTAATATTGGCGCGAAACCGCCGGCGTCAATTACGCGGACGCTCCCTTCCCTTCGCGCCCCATGAGCGAGAGAGAAACGGTATAAACCCGTAATATACCATAGTGGCGTCATATCGCTATGAAATCATACCCAAGTCACCGTACAGACACAGTGCACGGGACTCTCATGGGCGCTATGGCTCGACTAGTGGTGCGCACTAGTGGTATATGCGCGTTCCCCCACTAGTCGCGTCGGCCTCGCGGCAGTAAATATATTTGCTCCCTATCCCCTCTCTCCGCGCGCGCTATTCCGCGGCGCGTTTACTCTCTCTCACGTCGTCGCTATCTCTCTCTCCCGCTCGGCCCATCGCGCTATCGCGGCGTGCTCGATTCTGCGCGGCGACGATACGCACTCGTCAGTTCCTCATTTGTCGTACACGGTACTCGTCTCGATCTCGCGTCCCGGGTCGCGACGCGAGATCGAGACTGGTGCGTACAGGAAGAGGTGCGTGACGGCTGTATCGGTACAGCAGCCCAACACACCTGGCAGAACGCCGTGGCGCTACTTTACCCGCGTAGTCTCCTGCTAACCCCGCAGGGGAGCCACCGCTGCTCTGCGTGGTTAGCAGGTAAGGTTACATACCTCGACGCCACAACGACGAATGTTTATATTGTTCCTGCGGCTCGCAATTTGTAGCAGGACAATATTGTTTGCGCGTGTGTGGTGTTTTGTGTACGCGTGCAGCCAAACGGGCTGCACGTCGCAATTTTCATTTATTATAAAATTTTATTCAGCCTGGATTTTGGGTTTTATATCGCGTCTAAATAACTCGAATGTACTTTTGCTGTTCTCATTCTGCTATAATACGCGACCTACTTTTCGCATTGTTTTTGCAAACTCCACAAGTTTTGGTCAGTTCATTCGCCGCGGCTTTAGGCGTGATACAGCAATTTGGCTCGCCTCTGCTATACTAATGTTATTTGTACGGTTTTTAGGCTTTCAACAGATTTTTCGTAATTCTACAATCCAAAATCTATTTTTTTTTTTATTCAATTCAGTCATAGCAAAATTTGTTGCCGATTTCTATTTGAAACTCCGATCGTTCTACCTGGTTGTTTATTACTTTAGGCTGTTTAACTTCTTGCGATCAGAAAAATGAATCTATTTCTTGTTTAGTTGTCTTAATTCCTCAATTAATTTAGCTTTTTCGCTTAATAATTTCCGTAAAAATATTTTCCTACCGCCTCTTTTGTGATTATTCTTTTTTACTGTATTTATTACACTAGTGTTATCCTTCATTGAATGAAATACGTGCTTTTATAACGATAAATAAATTACTATTTACACGGAAGTTTAGAAAATGCACGATATTAATTGCTATACGTTTCGAATATTTTGAATTGACCTGGTTTTTAAACTGAACTAAACGCAGCAGATTTGAAACGCTGCTTTCAATCACCTTGCTGACGCTGCAACGTAAGGTGCTCGCGTTCGTCGATGAGCGCAAGCAGTAGGTCACTCGCCCCGATTTTCTTTTTGTGGACTCGCGATTTTATTTTCTATTCTGCTGATTGCTTTTGCACTTTTTATATTTAATTCATCTACGATCATTTACATATAATCTTGTAAATCATCAACCGTATTTTTAAGGCTACAAGTTTTTCGTGCTTTTACGTGCTTTTTTGGAAAAGAGTAATCGCTCTTTAAGCAGATCAAAGGATAAGTCGCTTTTCAGCAAGCTTTAGGATTGATAAGATTGACCGCTATTTAGCAGATCTAGGGAAAAGTTGCTACTAAGCAAACTTGAGGAAAGGGTTACACACGCACAACACAAAGACTTGATTTGTATGGCTTTAAACACTGTCGCTTTTCGTATTTACTTATTTTTCGAGTGCTTTCTTAATTGCTTTCATTGTATTTATATATGTTTTATGTTCTTATTAGAACCACTGTTTTTATCACTTTTTTTTTGTATAATACCCTCATATTTTTTTATCTGCTTACAAACGTCTAGCGTTCGATTCGTACCGGAACCAATGTTAAGTCTTAGCTAAGCCCTGTAATTATCAGAATATATTGTACTATAACGGTGCTTAATACCGTGTATGAAAGATCAGTAACGAGTATACTGATCTAAAGAGTATGGAGAGGAATTGATGCAGCAGCTCGTAGCAGGCTTCTTGAAGGCTATACGCAGCCTGGCCCGTAGCGCAGTATGCTGTACGTGCTCGTCCTTGAGCACGGGAGCCCGCGGAGGCGTCGTGAGTGCTTATGCTGCGTAGCTTAATCGCGAATGAAGTAAACGCATATCCGAGAGGGGTGAGCGCGGGGAAAAGGCAGAGAGTCAGGCGTAAAATCACTAAGAGCAGGTGAAGTTCAGACTTATGTTTGTGTATTGTAAAAAACAGCCAAATACAGTAGCGGCACGAGGCAAGAGAGAGACAAAGCGAAGCCTAATGCAGAGAGAGAGAGAGAGAGAGATCAGCGATCGAGTAGGTACTTACATTCACTTCCGTGCTGTCTCGCTCGGATGCCTCTTGGCTCGTCTGGAACGGCGCAAGCGGGTGACCGGGGCCCTCGCTGGGCAGTAGAGTAGATGCCTCGTGGCCTTGGGTGTGCGTCCGGCTACGGCGGGAAGACGAGCGGCGTGAGGTTGCACTCAGAGCGATAGCACCGGCGACACACAAGGACACGGCTTGCTAGGGCGATGTCGCAGATTTCTCGCACGCAAAGTCCACGAGGGTTCCCGATACAAAAAAAGGTGAAACCGTTCGACTATAATCTTCGGCGGAACGAATCGTACTTCCCTCGTGCGGGACGCGGCGGCGAAACCAGCGTGGACTTTCTCCCACGCTCCCTCTCGCGGCACGCGCGTGGCTCTCTCCCTCTCTCTCTCTCTCTCTCTCTCTCTGTGTTCGCACGCTGGGTCTTCTGCAATCTCACTTACCTTGCCGCTGAAAGAATGTACATAATATAGATTTATACATATGTATATACATGTGTTGTAATGAGGGAGAGAGACATAACGAGAGTACGATAGTCAGCTCGTTATAGTACTTACTTTGTGGTTGTTCACGGAATGACTTCTGCTCCACTCCATCGGGATCCGTCAAACGTGTATAAGGAGGTTTAAATAATGCACTCTCGTTGAGAATTGATTTTTAGCGTATTTATTGAGTTCTACCGATGCTTACAAGACCGAGTAAGACTTAAGCTACTGCTAGCTCTGTCGACAGCCCGAAGCGTCGTAGCAGAGTGCAGGTCTGAATTCTCACTGACAAAAGTGGATTCAACGTATGCTCGTTGAATCCCCTGCTCTACTTAATATTCGGATGCAGCAATATTTGGCAATACATTTTTGTTCAATCGCAGTGATGATTTTATTCGGTCGCAGCACTACGTCACAAGACGTAACATTAGTAACATTAAACGGGCCTACTACATTCATACGATTTTATCGAAAGTTTTTAAGGGTGTATCCGTAATTACCATAGCTTGTTTAATTTTTATTCTTTTTAGCTTATTTCTCTGGCAATCCTCGCATGCATTTACTCTGTTTTGAATATCTACCTTAAGATTTTCCCAATAATACTTATCTTTTATTCTATTATATATTCTATTTATACCCGAATGTCCTCCTATTTTAGTAGAGTGTAGCATTTCAAATATTTTATCTCTTTGCTTTTCCTCTACATAAACTATATTATTTAGACAGATCACATCGTTTATATTTGTACCTTCAAATGTACTTTTCAAAATTTCCTCAATTTCCTCCCAACTTATATTATTTATTATTAGATCTTTTGAAATGCTAAATATTAAATAATTTTTTTGCCAAAATAATTTCCTTTTTTAATAATTCCCCTATATTGTCTTCTAATGACTCTCCTTTATTATTAACTATATGAATAATATTATCATTGCAAAATCGTATCGTATTCTTGGAATATACTATATTTTTCTGCTTATCGTGTGGTTTTTCCTCCTCTGGTACACTTTTCTTTCTAGACTTTTGTACCTTGGCCCTTTTGCGCGTTTTTATCTATAACTTATTATGAAGTTTCGATCTTTGTTCATTAATAATTTTTATCTTTTCATCATTCGTCAAATCTTGCGACGTCTGATTTTCTTCTCGCCTTTTCTGGGCTCTTGTTACTACGCATATATCCATTTTCCCTACAGGATTCCTCGATAATGTATCTGCATTTGTATTTTGTTTTCCAGCTTTATACACAATTTCATAATCATAATCTGCTAGTTTTAATCTCCATCTCTGAACCCTTTCGTTATTATCCGCAGATTTCAACCATAATAGTGGTCTATGGTCAGTTACAATTATAAATGTATTTCCATAAATATAATTTTTAAATGTTTTTATAGCATACATAATACCCAGAGCTTCTTTTTCATAGGTTGCATATTTAAGTTCCGCAGGCTGCAGTACTCTTGATGCATAAGCTATTGGTCTGTCTTTACCTATCTCCCCTTGAGAAATTACACAACCTAAAGCATATTGGCTTGCGTTCATCGTTATTATAAATGGTTTATCGAATTACGGATATTGCAAGACCGGTGCTGAACATAATGATTCTATGAGTTTATCAAATGCAGTTTGTTGCTCCAATCCACACGCAAATGGCCTATCCTTTTGTAGTAATATGGTTAGTGGCTTGGTAATTTCTGCTAAATTTTTAATAAACCTTCTATAATAATTTACAAAACCTAAAAACTGTCTAACCTTTTTAACGTTATTGGGAATTAGGAATTTCTTTACTGCTTGTATTTTGTTTTCATCTGGTTTTATACCTGCTTCACTAATAACATGCCCTAAAAAATACACTTCTGTCTTGCTAAATTCACATTTTTCCGGCTCTAATTTGAGCCCTGCTTCTATTAATGCTTGAGCTATTAGACCGAATCTTTCCTCTAATTCTTCAATTGTGTCACCGAAAATAATGATGTCAATATAATTAAAATATATTTTATCGATATATCTGGCTAAAACTTTATTTATAACCCGCTGAAAATTCCGGGCTGAGTTTTTAAGACCGAACGGTAGGACGACAAATTCAAATCTTCCTAATGGATGTAAGCTAAATGCAGTTTTGTGAATATCCGAAGGTCTCATCTTTACTTGATGAAAGCCAGATTTTAAATCTAATACATCAAAATATTTCCTCTTTCCATTTAAGTTTAAAATTTCATTAATATTGGGAAGTAAATATGGATCGGCTATAGTCACCTCATTCAAGGCTCTATAATCTATCACCAATCTATATCTTTTGTCTCCTGGGATTAGCTCCTTCTTCGGGACTACTAACGCTGGTGCATTGAACGCACTTTTTGTTTATTTTCTTTGATTGCTTTCGTTTCTTGTAATTTGCCCATTTCTTTTAAAGCTATTCCCTTAGATTTGTGTGCTAATGGATACTGCTTTACGTATACTGGCTTGTCTGAAGTTAAGTTGATTTCATGTTGTTCTACGTTACATATACCTAATTTATCGCCCTCTATCCAAAAAACATCCGGATATTGGTTTATCATTCGCTCGATTCTTTCGTCGTTTCTTTTACCTCCGTTTTTTAATTGCAATTTCTTTCGCAATATTTCCTTCCGACTCGGTTTTCTGGTTTTATTTTCTTGGTTTTTATTTAAAATTTTAGTTTCTATATTTAGAATTATTGAAACGTATTGATATTTTTTTTCTTCAAAAATTATTTTTTTATCTGCTTTAGATAGTTTTACATTATTTTATAATAGTTAATATTTTCTTACAATTCAGCCGTTTGGTTGGCGCTTCTTCAGGCGTTACTTGCTCTTGTAATACTGTATTTACGTCAAGTATAAAATTTTCTATATTTTTCAAAAAATTTTCCAGTTCCTAGGATTGTTTTCATTTATCCTTTTTTGTTGTAAACTTTGTAATTCTGATTTGTCATTTATTTCATGGATTTTCGATATTGTCTTTAAAATGGCGAAAACATCATTATTAAATGTGTTTTCTGTGACACTATCATTTTCTAGTAATGGTTCTGCCTCATTTATCTCAGTATTTTGTTTTTCATGTGATTGTTCAGTTTGTTTTAACTCATCCTCTATGTTTCTGATTTTGCTAGTCCTACTCTCTTCACAAATCTCTTGATTTGCTTCATCTTGCATTCTGATTTTATCAATATTATTCTCATGATCAGTTTCTTTTAAAATATTTTGTTGTTCTATATTATATGCATCATTGTCGCGAATAATTTCTTTTAAAATATTTTGTTGTTCTATATTATATGCATCATTGTCGCGAATAATTTCTTTTAAAATTATATGCAGAGTTTCTTTTTGGCTTAACTTCATTCCGGTTTTTGTAATCGGACCTCTCTGTAATTTTAATTTTACATTATTGACCTCTAAGTACCCTTCATCTAAACGTAGTTTACTTCCTCTTAACAATTTAATTCCCAGCATTCCGTCATATGGAATCACAAAATGATTAGGTGCTACGTGAAAATCAAAATTTTTACCATTTATCGGTAGTTCTACTATACCTAATGTTTTTATAGAATTATTTGCGATGCCGGATAATAATATTTTGTTATCTAGCAGTTGTGTTCCTATAGGAATTTGATTTTGTTTTATTATAATTATTTATGCTCCACTATCGACAAGTAAATTGCATAAATTTTTAGAATAGGGATTTATTATCTCAAGATATTCTAATAAATCATTTAATTTTAAATGATATTTTTCTAGTTTTATTTCTTTTTCCTCGAGCAATTGAACCTCCTGCTGATCATGATCTTCATAATTTGCCCTGTTCTGATTCTGAGATGCTGTTATGACATTTGTTTTAATCGTGTTTTCTGTATTGATGAGTGGATTTGTGTTGTAACTTCTTGGCCACTCGGTCCGAGAAGGCTTTATTCGTTTCCCGACTCTACGCTCTGCTAGTTTTGTAATCGGAAACATTCTTCTGTCATATGGTTTGTATTTTTGCAAAGACTGCAAAATTTGCTCGCACGCATTTCCAATGATTTTACTTCGGTACAATTTTTTATGTTATGACCGCTTTTGTTACAATATGTACAGTTTTCCTCTCTTCTAGCAATATTTTCTAAATTCTTCAATTTCTTACACTTATATACAGGGTGACCACGCATTTCGCAATAATCACACTTGATTTGGCTATTATTTGTATTTTGAAAATTAGTATTTTGATTGTTATAGTTGCTATACTTTCTAAAGTTATTAGAGTTACTAAAATTTTGATATTTACTATTTGAATTATTAAAACTTTGCTATTTATTAGCTATTTGAGGACATTTTTTAGCTAAGTGGCCTTTTTCATCACAGACTTGACATTGAATATTCGTTTGAAAAGATTTTGTCTTGTGTTGCGCTACTAATATTATGACTTGTTCACATTCTATGGCTTCATGGTCTTCTGCATTACAAATTGAGCACAATATAAATCTGTTATTTGCAATCGTACTTCTTACTAACGGGCAGTACTTTACTGGATGTCCAAGTTGATTGCATCGTTTGCATATAACCTCTGGGAATGCTTTTATCGTATGGCCCGCGCTATTCAAAATTCACATGAATTGCTAACATCTGCTTTTTTTGTACAGGCAGTTGGATCATGACCACTTTCCTTACACTTCCAACACAATTCATATTCTATTAGAAATGGCCATTGAGTCACTGTATGGCCCATAACCTGGCAATATTGGCAATGATTGCTTTAATTTTATTCAGTTTACACGCGTCTATATAATGTCCTTGATTATTGCAAAATTTACAAATCAATTGAATTTTATCCTTGACTTTTCTGCAGTTGTTCGACAAATGCTTCTTGCCCATAGCTGTCACAGATTTGACACGCGTATATAGCATTACTTGTATTGTGATGATGTGAATTGCTATATATATATTATTTATTTTGTGGCATAATCCTTCTTTAAAACCTTGAAAAGCATCATTATTTATTTTAGTTTCAAACGCGGCTTTTTCTGTTGCTGTGAGACCTTGTACTTCTTTGCTGTCCTTAATCTTCAGCACTAACTCTTGCAATCTATTGGCAAAACTAAGAACCGATTCGTCCGGTTTTTGCAAAATTTCTTCAATTTGTCCATACAGAGAGTGCATATTCTCAGTAGATGGGTATATCTGTCGTATTGCTTTTATGAAATCTTCAATAGTATTGATTGTTGCATTCAACATTGCCTTGTAAGTTTCCCGTTTTAATTTAATTTTCAAAATTGGAATTAAATTTGCATGATCTGCTGCTGATAACATATTCTTGGCATATTTCAATTTTTCGATGTATTTATTTACCGAAATATTTTTTCCACCAAATTAGCTACATATTTTAACGATAAGCGTAGCGGATTTTCCGCCATGTTGATATCGTTGGCACGATTGCCGTCAAGAAGATTATCAAAATCAAAAGTAAACTTAAACTTTGAATTACTTGGGTTTCCAATTGCGACGGTGCGTTGTCCGTCGCAAGGCCGCCTTTTCCGAGAGAGTAATAATTGCATTTTGCAATTATTAATGCGCGTATGATTTTGTTTGTGTTGTGAGAGTCGGAGAAGAAGAGAGCATCGTGGAGAGAAGAGGAGTTTTGAAGAAATAACAGAGCAAAGAGGGGAGAGAATTCGAGGAATGCGTGATCGCGGGCGCGAAATGTAGCTCTGCTGCGACAGAGCACCGAAATCATGTCCGTGAGTGTGAGAGAGAGAGAGAGAGAGAGAGAGAGCATGGAGACGCGCGCGTCCGTTTTCAGACTCGCAGCAGACTGATCGGGCTCGCCGGTTCCGTCGCGATCGGGGAGAAGCGCGGGGATTGGTCGGGAGATAGAGCGAGCGGGTCCGAGCGCGCGAGTCGCGACGCTCATCTCGGGACTGAGTCTCGAGCCGTCGAAGCAAGAGAACGTGTTCGCGAATGTAACACGTTGTGGGTTGACGAGGAGGAGATCGCGTCGCCAACGAAGATAGACCTTAATAGAAGCGCAAAGCCCCATCCCAAAGTGAGGCACCCCGAGCGTTAGTAAGTACCCCGACCACGCGCAGCGCGTCAGTCTAATTCCAGCGTTCTGACGGTAACAGTAGGAGTGCGCGGTTGATAACACATATACCGGCCGGATGGTAACCTACGCTGCTTACCGAACATGATAAAACTATGCATTGCGGCTATGCTAATCACCGTTTCCAATACACAAAAAGCATGAATAAATACCGTAAATACCCCAAAACTCCATTAACCTATAATTATACTTAAACTCTTATATACTTATACCCAAATGGGGGCACAACTTATATATTACATACACTCAAAACAAAGTTGTCGGAACTGTTGGTCCAGTGGACAACGCACTCGACACTTACCTTTTTCATCCGGGTTCGAATCTAGTCCGATTTTTTTTTTCGAATTTACAGGTAACTCAATATTATTGTAATCATTACAATTATCATTATTATTTTTAAGATTTTTATTTTTATTATTATTATTATTATTATTATTATTTCTGTTATTATGGTTTCTATTATTTTTTGTATTATTATTATTGTTATCATTAGTATTATTATTATCATTACTATTATGTATTATATATCCAAATAATTTAATAATGGATTT
>JAZHPH010001287.1:0-11526 GCA_037356405.1 Nasonia oneida | reverse complement strand
TTTTTTATTATATATATTCAATATTTGCGGGCTGGGGTAAGGGGGGTCCGCTATGTACTAGTAAAAACAAAGAAAATGAGACTTAGTGGATTAAAATCCACTGAGTAGAAGCTGAGCTAGAGGCGATACAGACGAATATACACACATACATCCATACGGACATTATCTAAAAACACTATTTTTCGTCTTAAAATGCCTCAAAACATATTTCCTACATGTTTTTACACAAACTTCAAAAATTACTATTACAAGCCTTCCTTAGGAAGGAAGCAAAATTGAAAAAAGATAAAAAAAAGAAAAAATTCTAGATAGAACTCTAACCTAAAAATCAAAACTTTAATTTGATTATATTCCGCTCTCGTTGTATAAAATATGTTTCGATAGTGTGAAAGGGGTTTTTACCTCATGTGACTTTTCTCGCTCGCTTTCGCTCGTGTGAAAAACGTTACATGAGTTAAATAATCACCTTCCACACCCATATCCAAATATACTAAACCCATGATATTCTACAAGCAATTATGTACATTATAAAAGTTATTTTATTGCAAAATTATAAAACAAATAACTATATAAAATTACTTAGTCAATTAATATTCAAATTCAACATTCTTAATTGAAAATTTGAAATGCGTACCCTGTTGAAAAAAATGACGTCATTTTTTTCAACAGGGTACAGATATGGTTTGAATTCTCCTTACCGAAAAATGTTGCTCGCATGGTTGCCATTTTGATACTAACCTATAAATGTCAAAGTGATTAGAAGGAGTTTTTTTAATTTTGGTTGCTATTTGAGGCTATTTACAGATTAGCTATTTATAGATTATTTACAGATTTAGAAATTATTTACTTCGCCCTTTAATTCTCATCAATCTAAACACATATTTTGTGTGTTTTGAGGGTTTATAGTAACTTAGGTCTGTGACTTAAGTAAATTCGCTATTACACCGTGTAATAAAGAGCTATTTAAGTCATAGATAAGCGTGAACTAAGTGTGGTTTTAGGCCACGCAGTGCTATAAAATTATAATAAGCACACTCATTTATTATTAGATTCAATTTTCAAAAAATAGTTACAAACATTTTCAATATTTGTTTCTTTTTTACCAAACTTTAGTGTTTAGAATAATATTTACCGTTCTACTTTAAAATTCTGTAAAGTAACAAGCAAACATAGTATTGAGATGCCCTAATATCGATAACTGTGTTTCCAGGGCCATACTTTTTATTACTCTTGTTTTGCTTCCTCCTAGAGGAAGCTTTGTAATAGTAAAATTTTTAGTTTCGCTAAAACTTTATAGAAACTATTTTGGAGATGTTTGGAGTTCGAATCATGCATTTAAGAAAATATCTGTACGGATAGCTGTATGTGTATGTAAGTATACCGTCATAATTCTGAAACTACCCGACTGATTGTAATGAAATTTGACATGTATATATGTTTTATGATTCTGAATTCGGAATTTTTTTTAAGATTCTGACCATTTTATGGCCATTTTTGGACTTTTGAAAAAATATTTTTATATTTTATTTAATGATATGATTTATACAATAAATTCAGCAATATTGGCTCTGTAAGAGCATTAAATTGCCTAATTTTTCTTGCAAGATTTTCCAGATTGACCGTTCCGTTAAATTGTTATGATTAAAAAGGATTTCTTTAAAAAAAAAATAATATCTCCAAAACTAAAGTGTCAAACGTTTTGAAAAAATTCATGACAATAAAAAACAATAATGTCTATTTGCTATAAAAATTGTAAGCTATTTTGGCGACCAATTTTTGAGCTAGAAATCGAAGACTAAAAAAATGGGCTTTCTATGTCGTACGTTTACGGGAGTAAAAAGGCTTTAATTAGGTTGAAATTTTAAGAAAAGATAGATTTTTTGATTACCTCGGTTAAGTTATTTTCGCAGCTTATGAAAACGATTAAAAGATATTAAAATACAAATTTTTTTCTCTCACCTTTTTTACCCTGTATAACTGAAAATTATTATTTTTGTTAAACCTTATAACTCGCTAACTAAAGTTTAGAATGTTTTGACAAAATTCATGGTTTTATGAGGTTATGAGGTCTATTTATTATATAAAATGCAATTCATTTCATTAATAGAGATGAGAATTTTATTTATTGGAACCATAAATATAGTTGGAGGAAGCTACACCTACTGAAATCACGTGAAGTTATCCATAAAATTATCGCGCGATTATCACGTGACAATCACATGATTATCGCGTGATTAATAATAACATTCTGAAATGTTATTATAAATACTAAAATCGGTATCTATTAATTAACGAAATGGACTATTCACAATAACTAAAGGGTAACATTAAAAAAAAATTCCCCTACCAATGTCTGAACCCCGAACCTTGGCGTGATACTCGAATGCGCTACTTATTGTGACATTTGCTCTCTTCGAAAATTTATATTTAAAAGTAATCCATATACGTAGATTTTCATTTTTATTATCATTCTTTCTCGTTTTTGAAATAGAGATAAATAATGAAAAATATTTTTATTATTATTAAAAAAGTAATTGGCTATAATTCCATTAATTAATTTCATGACTGGATTAGTTGTAATTTTCAAACTTATCAATATAAGCAATTATGATTTTAATAACAGTAAATTTAATATTTATCATTTATTTCTTTTTCAAAAAGAAAATTTATTTGTACAAAAAAGGATGATAATAAAAATGAAAATTTACGAAAATTTACGTATATGGATTGCTTTTATGCATAAACCTTTAAAGAGAACAAATGTCTCAGTTAGTAGCGCATTGGATTATCACGATAAGGTTCTGGGTTCAAATCTTGGTCATAGAATTTTTTTTTCTTCATTAATATTACTTCTTATTTAGTGTAAATGGTCCATTTTGTTAATTACCTAAAAATCATGTGATAATCACATGATAATCGGTCAAGATTGATTAATCATAAAATGTATTCGATACATTTTATGATTAATCAATCTTGACCGATCAAAAATAGTCAATTTTTATAGAATAACATTAAATGTTTCAAGTTTAAATAATGCGCATTTTACAAAGTTATACGGCATTTATCTCTTGCTATCGGTATTTGAGCAGATAAATAATTAAAATTCAATCATTTCAGAAGTAAAGTTCAACCTAAGCATTAAAAAATAAGGTATAATCAGAAAATTATTATTTACAGATGATACAAAAATCCTTAAAGGACAGAGCTAGCAACTTAAATTGTAATTTACCAAAGGTTTATGACATGGCATGTTTAAATAACAAACTGACATTGAGCCCTCAAATATCTTTGATTGATGTTTTAAAACCTGCAGGTAAGAAATTTTCTTTTTTTTAGAATAAGTTTTCAAATAATAAAATTTTAATATTTAGTACTATTTATAAAAATATTGCCGTATGTTTCATTAAATTTATTGAATTTCAATTACAAAAACTAATTTATACACACGTAGAGCTCTCTCATTCAGTTTCTTAGAAATTAATCTGTTGAATAATTTTATTTACTTTATTTATTTCTTTGTATTAAATATGTCATTAATGATTTGACACCGTACAAACTCTACACAAAAATAACCCTACACGCTACACAAAATAATTCTACACAGGAAATAACTGCACGGAAAAATTCTACGCAGATATTTACTGCTCGGAAATTCCCTACACACATTTTTGGTAATTTTACTACACCGCAAAACTCTACATAATCGTAACTCTACATAAGAAAGCCATTAAAATTTAGTAGAGTAGTGAGGGTTCAATTGGTAATAACAATCGCATTGTTAAATAAAAAAGTTGATGTAAGTGTCCATTGTTAAGGCCACTCTCAAAATCAGCTATGGCACCCGGTAGTCAAACTTGTAGTCTAACAATCGGAATTCAAATATTCCCTTTTAGTTCTGGCAACTGGTATTTAGAATCTTCGTATAATACTCAAGCTGAACGTACACGATATCAAAGAAAGCAGATGTCTTGACAAACAAAATATGACGTAATTATTGATTTTATAGATTTCGGTTTAGATGTGCAAATGACAAAAAAATAATTCAAAATCTAAACATCATCAAACATTAAAAGCAAATAAAATGTTGAAGTCAATTTTTTGAAAACGTCCGGTGCGCACGGTCTGGCACTCGGTGTTTACGCCAGTTCAGCGCTTCTAGACAGTGTCCAGTATACTTTTGCAGTTTTGCGCCTGGTTTGTTGACAGAGGAAAGATTCGACTATCTGACTTTGTGCGTTCTGAACTAATTGCTCCTCGAAATAATAGTAAGCTCTTCATCAACTTATAATGACATGAGTGCATGGAAAAATTAGAATTGAAAAGCACATAAGATATTGAAGTCAATTTTGGAGATCGCCCGGTGCTCACGATCTGGCACTCGGTGTTTAGTCCAGTTCAGCACTTCTAGAATGTGTTCAGTGAACTTTCGTAGTTGTGCGCCTCCTTAGTTGACAGAAAAAAGATTTTACTGTCTATATATTTCTACTCTTAAAATCGGTAATGGCACCCGGTAGTCAAACTTGTGGTCTAACAATCAGAAATCTAATATTCCGGTTCAGTCCTGGCAACCGGTATTTAGTATCCTCATATAAATTTTAAGTTGAACATACACGATATTCAAGTAAGCAGATATGTTGATAACGAAAATATGACATAACAATCGGAGCGCACGATTTTGCAGTATGTTTTTCCTCCACTTTTGTTCTAATATTTTCACCGGTTTAGCGCTTTAAGGTAATGTCTGTCAATCTGTTGCCACAATTGTGTTTCTGAAAGTATAATTTTAGAAAGAAACATATGCTTTATTTTATTATTTGTCTTGAAGCCTTCTAAAATTGTTTACTACAATACATAGCGTGATTGCATATAGTATAATAACTATCTTTCTTTTAACATTGAATGCTGCATTTAAAATTACGTATCTATGTCTGCAGCAATCATTATTGCCCGTGCAATCGATTTTGATTGCATGCAATCAAGACTGATTGCATTTTTCCGCCGACTTTTGATTGCTGCAATCAAAAGTCTGGGGTTGTATAAAAAATGCAATCAAAAGTCCGGATATATATATATATATATATATATATATATCATCAATTATAATTCTCTTTTTCTCGCATAGCTATTTTTGTTAAACTAAGCTCCAAGAGCCATTGCCCTCTCTTTTTTATCTGATATCTTATTTATTAAAACGCACATACGTAACGAAAATTCTTATTTATAACGAATTGGTAAAAAAACTGAGCCCAGGTATCCATTAAAATCCATTAAATAGAAGATGAGATCTAAACGATGCAGTTGACACTTATATACCCTAATGAAAAAATCAGATGACAATCAACTGATTATAAGCTGATAATCATGCCAAAACGTCAGCTGATTATTAGGTGATTTCAGCAAAAAATATTTCTATTAATACTGATAGTTATAAATATGCATTTATATGAGATAAAATGTTAATGATAATCAACTGATAATCAGGTGACAATCATCAAAAATTCGTGTTACCATCACGCCAAAACACTGACTGTGAGCTCCAAAATTTTTATTTTTCATTAATTTAATTTAAATAAAAATTTTGGAGCTCACAACCAGTGTATTGGTGTTATCATCCTGACGGTAACACCAATGCAGGTTCTCATTATGTGAAGTTCGCAACGTTGCATGCAACGAAAAATTGTAACTTAGTAAATCGATTTCAAATCCATTCTAAATGCCTTTAAAATATTAAATATAATTAAAAAATAAGTTACAATGAAAAATAATTAATTTTCGGATTTTTTGGATGGATTATTATTAACAATCATAAAATACATATCCATGTTCAATTTTATTAAGATCGGAGATAGGGAACGTTTTCATAATTTTCATAATGGCCTTCCCGGGCTGATAAAAAAAATGTTATTGCATTCACAGATTATTGCGATGGATTAGTTTTAAAAATTATATTATCCTAAGCACATTGAGTTATAAACCCAACCCCCCATATCGGAGGAAGGGTTGAGGTTAAGGCTTGAAATATAAAACTAAAATGCTTAAACCATCATACCCCACGCACCAGGAATTGTATACCCCTAATATCGGAGGAAGGCTCCAGATTAAAGCTTGAAATATAAATCTAAAATGCTTAAACCCTCTTACCCCGCGCACATCGAAATCTACACTCCTAATATCGGAGGAAGGCTCCAGATTAAAGCTTGAAATATAAATCTAAAATGCTTAAACCCTCTTACCCCGCGCACTTCGAAATCTACACTCCTAATATCGGAGGAAGGCTCCAGATTAAAGCTTGAAATATAAAACTGAAACGCTTAAACCCTCATACCCCATGTACCAGGAATTGTACGCCCCTAATATCGGAGGAAGACTCAAGATTAAAGCTTGGAATATAAAACTAAAATGCCTAAATCTTATTGCCCCACGCACCCCGTGAACTATACCCCTAATATCGGATGATCGCTCAAGATTAAAGCTTGAAATATAAAACTGAAATACTGAAACCTCTTCCACACAAATTGGACTTCAGGACCACACACAAAAAAATGCATTACAGACCATGGTTAGAAACCCATTTATTATATTTATCTCTTAGCATTATATTTTGGTCTTCCACCGATATGTAGAAATCGACGTGCTTTGGGTAATAGGGTTTAATCATTTTAATTTTATATTTCGAGCGTTCATCTTCAGCGTTCCTCCAATATTAGGGGTGTAGCACTCGAAGTGCTTGGGGTAAGAGGGTTTAAGCATTTTAGATTTATATTTCAAGCTTTAATCTGGAGCCTGCCTCCGATATTAGGGGTGCAGAACTTCTGGTGCATGAGGTATGAGGGTTTAAGCGTTTTAGTTTTATATTTCGAGCTTTAGACTCGAGCCTTCCTCCGATTTGAGGGGTTTAGAACTCGATGTTCTTAGGGTAATAGGGTTTAAGCATTTTAGTTTTATATTTTAAGCTTTAATCTTGAGCCTTCCTCCGATATTAGGGGTGTAGAACTCGTGGTTCGTGGGGAAGGAGAATCTAACCTTTGTTTTTAATATTTCAGTCTTTGTTCTTTACCCTTCATACGGAGCGCAACTCTTATCCCCTGTCATCAGCGTCCCTAAACACCTATACACCATTTACGAGCTATGATGTCCCACAGTCAATAACAGTTACAAAGCGCACTTTCTAGATCCCGTCATCGGCGACCCATAACACTCAGACATCGTCTAAAAGCGATCATGTTACTGAGACATCAATAACTACGGAGCGTACTTCTTATACCCCGTCATCAGCGATCACGTACACTTAGACACCATTTACAAGCGAGTGTGACACCTAGAAACTAAAAAATATGGAGAGCTCTTTCTATACCCCGTTATTTGCTATATCGAACGCCTATAGACACAATCAAACTACGGAAACTACGAAAACTACGGAGCACACTTGTCAGATCCCGTCGTCGGCGATCCCGTACACCTAGACACCATCTTATACAAGCGATTATAATAGCAATGCACTAAAAGCTACGGAGCGCACTTGCTAAGCCCCGTCATCAGCGTTTCCGTAAACCTAGACACTGGCTAAAAGCAATTATGACACCTTGACATTAAAAACTACGAAGCGCACTTCGTATACCCGGTAATTTGCGATATCGAATGCCTAGACACAATCTACAAGCGATTATCACACGTAGACACCGAAAACTACGGAGCACACTTGTCAGATCCCGTCGTCGGCGATCCCGTACACCTGGATACTATCTACAAGTGATTTTGATAGCTAGTTGTTAAATACGATTAACATATCAGAACACATGCGGTTTAGCTTTCGACCATATATCCTATATAAAACATCGCGATATAGCGTGATGAGCAGTCTGTGATCATCGCAACAAAACCCATCCTATTCGGCCATGGGTCGTTTGCGATTTTACGATGTTTCAATAATATGCGTTTTTCGTAAACTCTTTCGCAAACTTCAACTTCATGAATTGTATAGATTTAACTTATTTTAAACAACTTAGAATAATTATATTAAAGGTTACGAATTTTTGATGATTAGCATCTGATTATCAGCTGATTATAATTAACGTTTTATCTCATATAAATGCATATTTATAACTATTAGCATTAATAATAATATTTATCTGAAATCACCTGATAATCAGCTGACGTTTTGGCATGATTATCAGCTGATTATCAGCTTATAATCCGTTGATTGTCATCAGATTTTTTCAGTAAGGTAGAGTATACAGGATGAGAAAAAAGGCCCTTCAGGCGCAAAACACCGGTAAAGGGTCTCTCGAAATGAAAAAAGGCTTGGCTCTCTCGAAAGCCGCCTCAAAGTCCTTGACCACTTGCCTGCAATCAAGACTTGACTAAACAATGTCGAGTCCTCCATCTCTGAGCTGCAGGCAAAATATCAAGAGCTGTCGTCAAGGAGCCCTGCAGAGCAGCAGAACATCAGCATTGCTCCTGCCTCTGAGGAGATCAACAACCTCCGCAGCGAGCTGACTGAGGTTAAGAGGAGGCAGGAGCGTTCAGCGAATAATGTGATGGTAATCTCTAGCCTGGCCTATATCCGAAGACATCACTGCAACTCCTGGCTTTAACCGTCCTGGCTGCACTGGATCCCACGGCCCTGAGGCGGGATGTGGCATCTGTCAGGACCATGGAGAGACTTGACGCAACCAACACCAACGCGCAAGTTGACAGCAGATTCCGACCTCTAGCTGTCACTTTCTCTTCCAGTGCGCTGGCCCGCTCCATCATCGAGGCCAAAGCCAGGAAACGCAAGCTTCACACTAGTGAACTGGATGCTGCCCTACTGGAGGAAGCAAGAGCTCTCTGCCTAGACCATCAGGGACTTGTTAACATCAATGAGCTGCTTTCTCCAGACATCGACAAGCTGCGCATCAAAGCCAGGCTGGAAGCAAAGAAAAGAAGGGCATGATGCTTCTTTGTGAGGGACGGGAGGATCTACATCGGTTCTGGCGGGAACAGCGAATGGGCCACCATCATCTGTACTGATGCTGAACTTGAGGCGTTTTTCGCCCGTACGCCGCCAACAGCCAACACGGACATCACACACTAAGACACACTCCTATAATCCTACCAAAACCACTATCTAACTCATCCACATCTGCCTCTATAGCGTCTTTCTCTGAGGCTCTAAGAGTCTGCCATTTCAATGCGAATTCCCTTACGGGTCACATTGTGATGGTCAGGCTCTTCTTGTCCACTCGTTCCCCCTTTCACGTTATAGCTGTAACTGCGACCTAACTAAGTGACAAGATAGCATCCATCCCTTTACTGGATGATTACATTTTGTACAGACGGGACAAAAACAGAACTATGAAGGTGTGGCTCTCTACATTCATCATTCATTGACAGCCAGCGTTATCTCGTCATCTAACAGCGAATGGTCGGCAAGTCGGGTAAGCCGGATTATCTTTTCTGTGAGATCTTAGCTAAGGGAGTATCGCCCATCTTCGTGGGGGTTGTGTATCGCCCTCCTAACTCACTCTTTATCCAGGGATCTAACTTCATAGAGCAACTAACAACGCATATGCACAACTACTCCACGAAATTTATCACTGATGACTAAAATTTTAATGTTTTAAAAATAGGAATAAATATTGAGTCTCATATAAATTTCAATAAGAAATGTATTTTATTCGTGAATTTTTAATACTTTATGAAATAAATATGAGTTTTTTAAGTGTTAAAAAAGATCACTAAAAATTTGTTTTGAAATGAAAAAAACAAAAAAAAATTTGTCATCAGAGCTGTATGAAGACAAATGTTGTGCGCCCGGGATTTTTGTTTAGATTTGTTCTAATTAGGACGAAGCTATGGTGACGACCTTGAAAGTCATATTAAGGTTGATGCGGTACCAGACTTTATTAAGACGTTCAATGACTCGGTTTAGGCCCGTGTATCGTGATTAGGCTAAAGCAGCTTCTTTAAGCTAAAAATTGGACAGAAACAGAAGCTGCATTAGAAAAATGGCTTAGTAAGCAGTACATGTGCTGAGTTTGGAGTGGCTAAGAGATTGTGAATTAACCAAAAGGTTAGCGCATGGATGATTAGGTTAGGCTCTTGGTGCTCGATTGCTGCGATGGTCAAGTAGCCATTTTTTTCAAAGAGCAAAACAATTCATATAGGGGATGTCGGAACCAAGCTGATTATTCGACATGTTCTGGTTTTCCTAACCTCAAAAAGATTTTTGGATCATGAATAATGAGTACATACACTCATTTATCGTGCATTAACGTATTTATCGCACATTAACTCATTTATCGCACATCAACACGGTGCTTCGAGGTGCGTATAATAAAACTATATATTTACAAGCACCTTCATATGTACACCAATGTATGTAATTTAGACAAACAATGCGAACTACGGTGCAAGGTGGAGGCGACGATGAAAGTGAGAATCAGTAAGATGACCGACACATTTTCGTACAATATTTTATGATATAAAGTTTTTTAATAATTAAATCACTAAAATCTCTGTGTTCCGAGGTCACTCACATAATAAGGAATAATTATCAATTTGATTTTGATTCATTTCAAGTATATTGAAAGCAAATAATAAGAACTACGGCGCAAGGTGAGGTCACAATCAGTAAAGTTCGCTCCGACAGCCCTTGACTTCCAGCAAACAATGACTAATTCCTTTTTTTTACAAACGCAAGCAATTTGTATTATAAACTCTATCCACAAAAAAAAATTGCGAGTGTAGGAACATTAGTTTGTAAGTGCAACGTTTCAATATGAAACAGACATGGGTTTGCTATATACATATAAATATTTATATACAGTAGAAAATAGGATAAGAATGTGTTATATATCAATTTTTTGCTGATAGGTCTATAGGCCTTAATATGAGTAATTAAAAATTTATATGTTTAAGTAGTTTTTAACACTGAATATTTTTAATATGCATGGCGGCTCGAACGATCAAGATCTAGCCTAATGAGCGGGCATTCAAGTACATCAATGTACTCATCATGAATCTATTTTTATTTTGACGCATTGTCTTTCTCGATAATCTGTATTATGATTTTGGAAAAAATAAAAGGGGTTATGTTATGTATTAAAATTTATATCAAGTTTCATCCTTCTACTATATTTATTTTTGTAATTTAATATTAATTTTCTGAATTCCTAGTTAAATCCGCTAATTACTGCGTTTAAATCCATCCAATTTTGGTAAATTCAGGTAATTTGGTTGGTATCAATTTTGATCAGAAATAGATCGAATTAAAGTCAAATCGTACACACCGGTGTGTAGATATTTAAATGTTTACCTATTAAAACCTAGAGTTAGTTTGATAAAATTATCATCCTTCTAATATATTTATCTTTGTAATTTTATATTAATTTTGTGAATATCTAGTTAAATCCGATAATTACTGCGTTTAAATCCATCAAATTTTGGTAAATTCTGGTAATTTGGTTGGAAATTTCAGGTTAGTTTCGTAAAATTATCATCCATCTAATATATTTATTTTTGTAATTTTATATTAATTTTGTG
>JAZHPH010001286.1:0-11538 GCA_037356405.1 Nasonia oneida | reverse complement strand
ACAATCGGTAGCGTCTTACGATAGCTTGAATTTCGGTAACTGTCTCACGCCTAAATAAAACAATAATCGACAGTGAATCACGGTATTTTAATTTTTCGGTAGCTGTGGATTAAGGAGCAGTTATAGTCGGTAATATTTTACGGTATAGCTTGGTCGTGTAATTTCTCGGTAGCTTGCGGTAGTTGTATATTACGAGAACGAGCTAAAGTGTGTCTAACTATATTCTCCCTTTTTGCTTTATTTTTACTTATTAGTGTTGAATAAAGGTTTTCGCTAAGGTCGCGATTGTTCCTAAGGAGAGAGAGAGAGAAAAAAAATTTATTCAGCGCTCGATAGTTCGACAACACTATTGCCACCGGATGATCGAAAAAGGAAAAATCTTCACGCCCCCAGGGGAAAATTATTAACACCAAAATTTTTAACACTTAATTCACACGCATAAGTGTGAAAGGTACTTACGAGAAGTCTCCTGAATATCACCAACCTCCTCAACTTCCGCTTACCTTAATGTCGAGTCGTCGATATTATACACAGTTTATACATTTTTATACAAAGATAAGTCGGACAGATTGTTGATTCACTTAAACTCTAACGGTGCTCTTTCGCCCGAACGCTCCCGATGATTCTATCAATATAGAGTCGCGTGCTGTGCCTGCGGAATGATTAGCTTGAACGTGATTCGAAGTTGACCGGTCGGGATCTGAGGTCGAAGTGAGCGCTTCGCTGCTGGCGTCAGTGCGCGAGAGCGCCTCTACCGCCGTGCGACGTGCTTGTGCGTCCTTATCGCCGACCTTGTAGGTTGGCTTGCCTCTGTTGATGTACCGGGCGAGTCGTGATTTGTTGTCGTTCCCGTTTGTTTATTCGACACTACTTGATTAATATACCGCACGTCCAAGCACACGCGATGGCTGTTGTTATTCGCAAGAGCTGATTGTATGTTCAACGGCTTGACCATATTTACAATTTTGTGAAGGCACGTGAGCTTTAGAAGTTGTGAGCGCGAGCTCTGTAACTGTTGCTAACTGGATCGCCAGTGAGAGCTATTGTCTTATTTGTCCGGAGTATCGTGCCGCAAATGTTAGCAGTGCTCGGTATACGATAGCTGCGCGGCGATTTGCCCTTGTTATTGTATATGTCGGTTGGCCCGCTCGGTCCGTCTGTTCTCGGTATACGGTAGCTGCGCGGCGATTTACCCTTGTTATTGTACGTGTCGATACGTCCGCTCGGTCCGTCTGTTTACATTTGTGTCGAGTCGGTATAGTTTGCTTGTAATTTCTTATAAATTATATATATACTTAAACGCACAACTTAATTCTACTTCTTACTTATCTAACTATCACTATCTAATTTAAATTCGCATTTTATTTCGGTAATTTTTAACATACACACTTGGAATTCACAATTCTACTAATTACTCCAATTCGTACCTTCGAAATCATGCCATGTATGACCATATCAGCCCGCAGCAGCCGGCACGAGAATTATTTTACGAGCAAGTTGGGCGCCAGTTGAAACACTGGGGTCTGCTAGCGCAGTCCAGCGTTCGCATATCTATGTTCGCGCGCCGTCACGCTCCAATGCATACACGGTGGCGGGCCGCCTCGGCCCAGGGCGCCAGTCATCGAGATGCCAGGGATTCCGCGATCCCCTTTCCGTGTGAGCGCCACCGTGTGTTGGGACCCGACGGCGTGGGAGATGAGCTCGGCTAGCTCTAAGGAAAGGGTGGAGTATCGAACAGGGTCGTGGGTCATAAAATTCATTAAGGCTTGCTGCGGGTATGATATATCGTATTTATTCTTCATTTTTCCTCTTAACAACCACGGCAACCTGCCGAAAACCTGCGGCCTCTACAGTCCAGAGGCACTACGCTGAACTAACACTCTTTACGCCGCCGATCGAGGTCATCGTGAATAAGAGCGAACTTCTACACGCGGCCCCGCAACGATTTTAATAATTCTAACCTCCCTCCGGGGAGGTCACTCGCGCCCACCGAGCAATCGACGCCGCCGCCACGCTCGTCAGCGCGCCGTCCGCCGACTTGCCGGTGCGGGCGAATACCCGCCTCGCCTCTCTGGTCGTCTACCGGCCCCGACGACCAGCGCGTCCGTCGCGGCGTATCCTCGCGATGCGACTTCCCCGGCCCATCAGACGCTTATTTTTTCCATATACCGCATCGTGGGAAAACCCGTACTCTATACTGACTTCTCGAAACCCACCTCACGAGGTGACGACCACGACACGACCGCGCGACGACACACCACTTGTCCGCCCTCTCCGTGCACACTCGTGCATCCTGACGGCTACTTCACGGAAACTCTACTAATAGCTAGTTTATCCTAATCACTAACTTACTCACTAACGGTAGCTCGGTAACACGCAGTAATCGGTAGCTGATAGGGATGGCGGGATGAGGAAACGATAGCGGGGAGGTACAATACGAGGTGAGAGCGATAGCGAGGGAATATGCACAATACATGGGTAACGATAGCGGGGAATTGTGCGAGAGCGAGAGCATGGAAAAGACAAACGGTAGCTTGAGCGGAGAGTAACGATAGCGTGAAAGGAACGATAGCGAGGAAAAACGAGAGCTTACAAAATTCGCAGCAGGCGACGAGACCTCACGACACTCGACTCGCCGCCCTTGCCACGACCGTCAAAGTGCATTGCGTCGCACTAACCGTGTCGCGACGCGTTCATCCGAGGCACAGCCGCACGAATGTATTCGCACGCTAAGTACACTTTTACTTACTTGCTACGATAGCGAGATCGAATAGGAGCTGCAAATGGCGCGCGGGTACAGGTGTCACGAGACAATAGAGAACCTCGGTGAGCAGCGCAGACGTCCTATCGGTAGCAGCGTTGCGGAGCGAAAGAGAGCGAGCTCTCCCGACGCGGCAACACCTGGCCGCGGGGCCAGCGCTGCGCGCGCTCCCCGCGCGAACTACTCCCCTTCCTGTGTTATATATATATAAGTGGTATAAGTATATATACCATATACGCGCTTCGCGTTCGTAATGCCTGTCGGTGCTTATACAGTATTAGCCTGTTTTTTTTTTTCAATATTGTTGTCAAAGTTTTAATTGGTATTCTTCTGGCGGTCATCAACACTATCATCAAAACTACTGGAAAATTAGTAACTTATTTGTATTTGTATCAATTATTTATTTTTGTTTGTAGATGTTCTTAAAATACATCTTATTTTAATTTTATTCTATTATAATTTCAGATAAATAATACAACACTTTTGTATCGCAGTCTTCAAGAGAAAGTAAACAAAAGGATGATATTTCGTTTGTAGGATTTCAATTAGAATATTAGAAAATTGATTGTTTAGGTATTTAGCATAGTTTAGAGGGATGTAGTAAGCTACTTAGAGCTTTTCTTCAATCTAAGCAATTTTCTTTATTGAGTTTAGGTTTTTCTAGTTCAGTATATACACTTGAATTTTGAAAGTGAATTGTACTGATTCAGCTTAAAAGATTTAATTAATATAGCGTATTCGGCGATTACGTCTTTCCTAAATTATGCATTTTTTATAATTTAATTAAAAAAGTGGTTTAATTTTGTATATAAGTATGAGATAAAGGCCAAAATATAACTTTCAGCTTTTAATAATATAGGAAAATTGCTGACAATAATTGGGTTGGATGGGGCATGTTGCACCGAAGTTATTATTGAATTTATGTATCAAAAAATCGGTTTTAGGGTTGTGTATGTCAAAAGTGTTAAAAGAAAATGTTTGCCATGGTAAAAAGTTGTATTTTAAAAATGTCTACAACTTTTATTTTTAATATTTTGGGCTGTAAACTCGAGTTCTAAGCATTTTCATGATTTGATGTTAATGGGAAAAAGTTGTATTTTTCAAAGATCTATAACTTTTCCATTTAACTTTTTTTTTTTTAGAAAACTTAGAATTCGACTTAGAGCTAAAAAACCGTTTTTAGCGATTTTTGGAGGTGTCCGCATTCGTGCAGGATCAAGCCCAAAATAAATCTGTCAGCTTAATATTACGAGGCGAGTTCGCACACAAATTTTTAGCCCGATTGATTAAAGTATTTCCGAGATAATCGCATCACAGGAAAATTTTTATTAAAAAAAACGCCTAAAAATCGAACAAATTATGGCCGCATTTTAAAACGACGTAGAGGATCGGGATAAAAAAAAATAGATTTTTAGCTTTTGCACAAGGAGACTTCTCCTAAAATTTCAGCCCGAACGGTCGAAAATTGCGTGAAATATCGCATCTCACACATTTTTCGATGACAAAACTATAAGGCACTTCCGTGTCGCGTTCGTGCCTAAAAAGCCGATTTTATTTATGACATAATGAACGATATGCGATTTTGCGATTCTCCAGACAGAAAAACGTTAGGACCGTGAAGTTTGCCACTTATAAGTTATACGAATAGTATAGTTGGATATTGCTTTCCCACAGACTTCTATCATATCAAGTGGCGCGGATTATAAGTGCTATATGTTTTATGGTGTCTAGGTGTAGAAATTATTCGAGGAAGGTGTCTAGGGGTACAGGGTGGCCGATGACAAAGTCTAGGTGGTGTGCCCCGTAGTTTTCAGTGTCTAGGTAAATAAATCATACGAGGACGGCGCACAGTGGGCCAGAAAATCAAAAAAGTGATCACGGGCTGTCTTCACTTGAAGAAATGCTTGAAAAAAAATTCAAGGGTAGGAAAATCTTCGTCAGAATGCCTAGTTTCCGAATCCCTTTCCTCCGAAACCCGAGCACAGTGGGCCAGAATCAAAAAAGTGATCACGGGCTGTCTTCACTCGAAGAAATGCTTGAAAAAAAACTCCAATGGTAGGAAAATCTTCGTCAGAATGCCTAGTTTCCGAATCCGTTTCCCCCGAAACTCGCGGACGTCTATATTTTTTGTCCCACCTCAAAACCTGACCTCATTTTTAGAATGTCCTTTTTCGATTTTACAGATAATAAGTTAGATCGTTGTATTTTACATTTTTAACCATAATAAATGAGATGTGGGCACAGTATTTACTAGCGTGCACTTATATACTATATATAACAAAAAAAAAAAAAATATATATATATATATATATATATATATATATATATATATATATATATATATATATATCTTTTTTGATTCTGGCCCACTGTGCTCGGGTTTCGGGGGAAACAGATTCGGAAACTAGGCATTCTGACGAAGATGTTCCTACCCTTGAATTTTTTTTTTCAAGCATTTCTTCGAGTAAAGACAGCCCGTGATCACTTTTTGATTTTCTGGCCCACTGTGTGGCGTCTAGGTGTACAGGGTGCCCGATGACGAAGTCTAGGTGGTTTGCTTTGTAGTTGTTTTGTGTCTTAGTGTAATAATAATATTTGTAGATAGCGAAAATGTACACCTATCTAAATTTTTTCAACATATATTATCAATCATAGCCTCTATACTAATATTTTGCTACAAAACAATCAGTGTTTTCATGTTAATAAAACAAAAAATGTTACAAACAACCATAGTCAAAAGGTGTTGAAGATGCTTATATTTTTGCTTATATAGATGCTTATATCTAGGGGTACAAGGTGGCCGATGACGACGTCCAGGAAGTTCGCACTGTGGTTTTTTGTGTTTAAGTGTAAAAATCATTTGAATGCGGTGTCCAGGTGTACAGGGTGGCCGATGACGACGTCTAGGTGGTGCGCTCCGTGGTATTTGATATCTAGGTATAAAAATTATTCGAACGGGTGTCCAGGTGTACACGGTCGCCGATGACGACGTCTAGGTTGTTGCGCTCCGTGGTTTTTGGTGTCTATGTGTAAAAATCATTTGAACGCGGCGTTCAAGTGTACAGAGTGGCCGATGATGACGTCTAGGTGGTGCGCTCCGTGGTTTTTGGGGTCTAGGTGTAAAATCATTTGAGGACTGTGTCTAGGTGTATAGAGTAGCCTATGACAAAGTCTGGGTGGTAAATACTTAAAAAAATCTACTAAAAAGGACTAAAATCTCTAAAAATTTGACTATAAAAAAAGTTAAGGTCAGGCGAGTTTGATATTTTCCGCACAAACATAACAGATAAAAAAGAACTGAGATCAATCAATCAAAGTCAAGTTTATTATTGCCCTTTTTATTGTACTTATGGTGTTAGTATCACGTTTTAATACATAAGAAGAAAATTTTAGTTTACCAGAAAACGAAATGAAACGGGCATGGCAAGTTACGTAGTAAGTATCTTGAGAGTTGTTTCTAATAGATCATCATGTAACTTGACTTAAAGTTAAGTAAGCCCTTGATTGAACAAAGCAATTTTTTGCGTTATTATGATTAAATATAATAAACTTGACTTTGATTGATCTCAGTTCTTTTCTATCCGTAATTTTGTTGCGAAAAATATCACCTGACCTTTTACTTTTTTAAATCAATTTTTTTATACATGTAACGACCCGTACAAGCTCCGTTTAAAAAATCATACTGGATAAAAAACTAAGATTTTTTTTTAAATACATTTTTAGATTTTACGCGAGTATCGCGCTCCCCCACTTTCGGCTAGACCCGTGCTACAGCTAACAGCGCAACTTCAGCAGCGCCACGAGTCGGCGAGCGGCAGCAGAAGGGCAAAAGCGCGCAACACACGCCGTATATATATATACGGCCCGTGATCACTTTTTTGATTTTCTGGCCCACTGTGCGGCGCAGCGCGCGCAAACTATAATTAATTGTATGAATGGGTTTTGTATATAGGTGTGAATGTAGGTGTGAATGAATGAATGTGAGAGTAATTTAGGCGGCTCGATCCCCGCTCGATCTCAGGCCTATATAAGGACCTCCACGGCCAGTCTGAGGGCACTAGCTCCAGCGCAATTTAGGCGTCTAGTCGAAACTCCCGAGCAACTTATGCCTGGAGTACAAAAACTTAGAATATTTTCAAATATTTCTATATGTATAAAATTACAAGATAGGCAACGATATCGCATAATAACGCGTAACCGTCCTATATTTATTAAATTCTCGACTCTTGTCACAACTAACTGAGAGCAATTTTATTACTGAAGAAAAACTTAAAAAATTTTGAAATACGATTCAATCAGATAACGCAACTTAAAAGCGTATCTGTATATCTATCTATTTTTGTCAGAATCGAAGCGAATTTACTTAATTTATGTGATATATAGAATATATGCAATAGTTATGCAATATTCTATAATATATTTATTTGAATATACTTACTTTTGGTTATAAAGAACAATAATCTTTTTATTTGCAATGAATCCTCACTACCTGGTATCCCGGACCTGAACTACTATAGTTAAGAATCATTATAAAAAATTATAAATTAAACTCATTCTGAATCTGTCGTCAAAATTACGACACAGATTAAGTAAATGTTCACTCCTTTTGATAATAAGATTAATATATCTTACACTCCAAGACCGAGAAAAGTCGTGACCGTTTCATACATATATACACAAATATACAATAATAGTTTTACTGCTCATATCAAAACTTATAGAACTTTTACTGACGGATAAAAAATGTCACCATAGAGACGTACTAATCACTTTTGTTATAATAATGTTAGAATTTATTATAGTATGACCATTGCTCTTTGAATATTGCTATAACTACAAAAATGATATGATTTTTCTGTATTATAAAGAATTTTTTTTATACATAAAGATGTTCATTTTTCTGTTCAGCAAAGGCTTCAAAAGGTCCTCACCAAGGACGAAACGTCGTCAAGTAGTTATGGAAAATTAGTGTTTTTTCTTCTATTGGAAACCAGGGTTATCCTTCCACTTTTGAATTTTCCTTCTTATTATTTATCAAAATCTGGCTTTAGTATATAAATGATATACACATATATACCATTAGATATATTTTGATCCTGATATTTGTTGATACATTTATTAAATACATAAGATAAATATCACAAAGTGAGCATCTCGTTAGCAACAAATAAATTTATAAATTTCACTTTTAACTTCTGTTTTGATAATAATTAACTATTGCACTATACATCAAATCAAGATAATTTTTATATTATAGAGTACTGATCAAAGAAAAAAATTCTCCAAATTTTAGCTTGATTACTTTAGTTAATTCTGATGTTGAATTCGAATTCAGCGGTAAAAAATACACAAAATATAGTGTTTGAGGCATTACAAATGTATTTCGACTTTGAGGCATCAAAAACCGCATTTTTCCGAAAAATGAGCATCTTTGGACTCGATTTTGAGGTTAGGATGTCAGTCTAACGATTTTTTTTAGTTTTCCTATATCCTATAATCAGTGAACTCAACGCTCGAAAAATTTCTCTTTGATTGGTTGTTTATATCCCACGTTCTACCACTTCGAGTGAATAAAATGATTAAATGGGTTTTTGCCTTTTAGGTTAGGTTTTTGATTTGTACTGGCGGTTAATTCGGATTCAGCATTTTTCAAATCTGTAGAATATAAATTTGATTTGTGGATCTATATTTTCACATTTCGTCTCGGACGAAATTGTGTCTCGGAGTATAAAGGGTTTTGAATTATCAAACAAATCCATCAATCTAAGTATCTTGGCATGAAAACGAAAGAATACTTACCCCAGGAGGCATTATGATCGTGTTTGCGTAAGTAAAATATTTATACGATTTCGTAATCTTGTTTAAAATTCTGCATTTTCCATATTGTGAATTTCAGTATTAAGATTGACAGATTAAGCGGGTATTAAGAAAAAATAGATAAAGACAGCAATGATCGACAAGCCGCATAAGGCTTTTATGTTTGGTAAGTGATGGACGTCTGTAACTAACCCAGCTGAAAATAATCATATGAGAGTCATATGAGTACTGATTTGACAATTATGTGAGTACTCATTAATCATATGATACTTTCGACCAAATTCTCATATGAGAGTCGTATGAGTCATATGATATATCGCGAATTCTCATGAAAATAAATAATGGTACTACGTAATGTCTTTCTTTATACTGGTAATTTGTTTAAAACATTAATTATCCCTGCTTGCCAATTGTGGTACTCGGTGCAATGTTTTGTGAATTATTTCACTGTCCGTAGGATTCCAAGTAAACAAGAGGTTTTTTTGAGCTCAAATTCAAGGAGGATGTACACCTGTAGTTTTAGTATGAATGCAGGGATTTTTATTTAAATGCTTATGAATTGTTTGACGATAAAAATACTGAATTTTTTTTTCGCTCAATATGCCACCTTTTTGTTTATAAAACATTTTCTAAACATTCAAATTAAAATCTCTGCATTCATACCAAAATTACAGGTGTACAAAGTACTCTCCTTGAATTTGAGCCCAAAAGAACTACCCGTTCACTTGGAATCCTATGGACAAGGAGCTGAAATAAGAAAAAACCACATTTCGAGAAAATCAACATTAAAGTTTATGATTATAGTTAAAAACATAACATAAATTAATACTTACCAAATCCTTTCGGACCAAGTTGCATTTCACCATTTACATAGTTTATTTACTTATACCTATTGTGCTCAGTACGGCTTTTCTCATCTGTAAACAAGAAAAGGTATTTAATGTATTTTTCACAAAAATGCAAAAAAGGTTATTTTACGCTGGCTAATGATAAAAGCGTGTACTTATCTTTTTCTGTCACTACGCTAAGTCTTGAAACTCAAATTTGTAGAAAATGACCAGCATAACCCCTAAATTTCATACAGCTGGTGAGCGTTGCCAGGATCCGTTGAAAACGACCAGATAAATCAATATTCCAATTTAGAAGAAATAAATTAAAACAATGCAGAGAAAAATACTTATCTATTGTCATATCTAGGTCGTTGTCATGGCTAGGTTTTTGTATTTCAATGCACACTACCCAGCGTGCACCTGCAGAATAAGAGTCGTCCTCTTGTAGTTAGCCTGGCTCTTTCTGAGGGTTAGTGGTTACTTCGTGCTAGCTTGAACTTGTTGCTTAGCATAAAAAATCTTCTGGACATAAGTGGTGTTTACCCACTCTGCAGCAGCGTGCCCAAGAATTCTAATCCTTGAGCCCCGGACATGCCAAGTTGGCCTTTTCTATGGCACTGGATACGAAACAAAATGTCTTCAAGCTCAGGAAATAGAATATTGATATCTATTATTCTATTCCTGACCTTAGAGATTCTTTGCGCTGCTAGAGTTTCTACTTGCTTTGTCGATCTTGCCTTTTGCTCGAGAGTCCTTATTTGGATGAGTACTCAAAACCTGCCCTTAGCATCTCGCTGACCACACACTCTTACACAACACTTTAAAGTTTTTGTACTTTTTGACATTCGTCACGTTAACGCGTGCTAATTGCCAAAGAGAAACAAACTGAAGGACTCCGGATCTGCTTCATGAAAGGACTTGAAATTAAAGTAGTCTATATAGTTATAATAACCTTCCATAATCATGATTTTTTAAGAAAAGTTCAATATTTAGTTTCCGAGTTATAATGGTTAGGATAGTTTGCGGAACGCGTCTAAAATCACTAGTAATCGAAAAATTGCCATGAAAAAAACGCACATGCATAACTGAAAAGCTTGTTTTTCACGAATTGGTAAAAAAACAGAATAAACGAGCCTAGGTATAGATTAAAATCCATCAAATAGAAGCTGAAATCTAAGCGATTCAGTTTTTAGATATATAGAGTATACAGGGTGAAGATACAAAATTTTGAAGCCTAACATCTTTGAAACTAACAGGTTTCATAAACAGCCAATGGAAAGGGGTCAAGGTTCTATATAATGCTAACTAAATCTAAAATTTGAACTTGATTGTTGCCTTTCTACTCCAGTTATCGAGTCGCGTAGAAAAACGACTTTTTCAGTTTTTAATGTTTCTCTCAGGACCTGCCCCATAAAATGACTTTAAATTAAAGTGGTATATAGTCCTAATAACTGTCAATGATCATATTTTTTTAGAAAGGTTTGACATTTAGTTTTCAAGTTAAAACGATTAAAAAAAATTGTGCTTTGTGGTGTATAACAAAGGAACGACGAATGATTATACATTTTCGGCGGTTGAAAGATAGGTAATTTTATTCTCTTTCAAGTACGTACTAAACAATTCTTTTTTATTAACTTTTCCAATTACTTTATTAGAAAAAACTAAAAAGTCACCATAGAAAAATAACGCGTATACAAAATGTAAAACGGACTATTTTCTCACTAAGGACTAGTAAAAAAAATGAGACTTAGTGGATGAAAATCCACTTTGTAAAAGCTGGGATACAGGCGTATACGAACGAACACACACACCCATACGAACATTTTCTAAAAACACTATTTTTCGACTAAATATACATCAAAACACACTTTCTACATGTTTTTACACAAACTCCAAAAATTACTATTACAAGGCTTCCTTAGAAAGGATACAAAAAAACTTCACTACTCTGCTTTAAAAAAAAACACTCCACTTCTTTTTCTTTTTAGAGTTATAAGCCATGAGCTATGTACACCCACCGTTAATGGATACTTTGAAAAAATGTGAAAGCCCGCCATGACTCGGGTAACTGGGATGGGTGGTCGTGAAGGTTAGGTAGTTCCGATGCGCGCGCGGAGAATCCATTTGCAG
>JAZHPH010001285.1:0-11563 GCA_037356405.1 Nasonia oneida | reverse complement strand
TTTGATAAATCAAATAATAAGTTTTATATTACATTATACAATATTTTTATTACATAATGTAATGCCCACAATGATTTTTTTTTTAATATAAAAAAAAAATTTTGTACTTTTGACATCTACTGTGCGCAAAAATTAAAAACTAGGAATTATACTCTAAGAAAAATAAATACTAAGTGAAAATATCAAATCAATTTGATAATTATAGTTATAAACGATTATTATTAAAAATACAGTTACAAACATCATCATCATGATTTTTTTGGTTATTATAATTATCAAGTTGATATATGTATATATGTATGTATGTTTATGTATAAAAATATATATAAATATGTATATATATGGGTGCATAGACATACGTGTGTGTGTGTATGCATTTATTTATTACACATGCACATCTTTACACCCTTACGTTGTATAAATAAATATACATATATGACTTTGAGGGTACTTTTATTGAAAAATTCAGAAAATTTTACAAAAAAAGTATATTTATGTTTATAGTGAAAAATGCTTCCCTGAAGAGCTATGAATTAATTAATTAGTGCTGAAAACCCAATTATTGCGAAAATTGACATCTTTGGCTCCCTACTATTTTGGTAAAAAGTAATTTAAAAATCTGAAAAAATTCAGGTGCACTGGAAACTGTTTCTGGAACATATTTACCGTAGGTTGAAGAAGCAACAAATTTTTTATCTTTGATTTGACCATGAACGACCTATATATACATACATATATATTTTTCTTATATATAGTATATAAGTGCACGCTAGTAAATACTGTGCCCACATCTCATTTATTATGGTTAAAAATGTAAAATACAACGATCTAACATATTATCGGTAAAATCGAAAAAGGACATTCTAAAAATGAGGTCAGGTTTTGAGGTGGGACACGAAATATAGACGTCCGCGGGTTTCGGGGAAAACGGATTCGGAAACTAGGCATTCTGACGAAGATTTTCCTACCCTTGAATTTTTTTTCAAGTATCTCTTCGAGTGAAGACTGCCCGTGATCACTTTTGTGATTTTCTGGCCCACTGTGCGCCGCCAGGAATCCAAGATTCTTTTGACGAATACCTGGAGCCCGATCAACGGTCTCGGGACAACAGGATGGGAGACGACAACGAACTCGCCGCACAGCAAGTAGACGGCTTGGCAGCAGGTGGCCTCACACTTAATACATCAGCAGGACGGGGTCGAGGATCAAATGGTTTACTGGAACTTCGTGCCAGTAAACCCAGCAAGCAACGTTCCTCTAAATCCAGGCGCAAGTGGCCTGGGCGCAGGAGGTCCTTTTGCAGGAGGCTTCGAAGCAGGCGGCTTCGGAGACTACCAAACTCAGACGTTCCCTGTCATGAACCCAGAGGACGTGGAGGCTGCAGCAATCAGCGCTTGCAAGGTCGCACCTTTCTGGAAGTCAGCACCCAAAAGCTGGTTTACCCTGATCGAATCGTCATTCTACACAGCCAGAGTGACCCAGGATGAATCTAAATATCATCTCGTCATGTCTGCAATACCTCCAGACATCATCACAGAAATTGATGATGTGATCAGCTCGCTCCCAGCGACTGGTAAATACGAATACCTAAAAACGAAAATTTTAGCGAGATTTACAGATTCGCCGGACCGTCAGTTAGAGAGGCTCTTTAACGAGATGTCACTGGGCGACAGGAAGCCGTCCCAGCTCTTGCGCCACATGCGCACGCTAGCAAATGGAAAAATATCCGAGGAAGCCCTTCAGGTCAAGTGGTTGGCCTTGCTACCGGTCCATACCAGGCGAGCGCTCAAGATCTTGCGCAGTGGGCCCCTCAGCGAGCTGGCTGACACAGCAGACGAGTTCCTCGAGATTCCTTCCACACCAGGAGTCTGCTCCACTGATCCAGCCGTCGCAGCAGCTCTGAGGGACAAGACCTACCCGAACAACCTGGCAGCAGCCATTTCAGCCATCAGAGCCTGTTTGGAACAGCTGGCGACCACGCAGGAGATGCTGGTGAAGAGGCTGCCGGCCCCTGGCGATCAATCCAATAAGGGCAGAAACGGGAACAGGAGATCCAGGTCACGAAGCCCAGTAGCCAAGCAGCAAATCTGCCATTTTCACTGGAAATTCGGAGTTGCGGCGCATAAGTGCCAAGCCCCATGCAACTTTAAGTCGAGCAACCAGGAAAACAATTAGGGCTGCCGGATGTACAGGCGGTCATCGGCAGGCCCTTAACGGAAAATCGTCTTTTTCTATATGATAGAGACTCTCACATAAAATTTCTTGTCGACTCGGGTTCTGTAGTCTCTCTCTTTCCAGTTGCTCGTCTCCATCCGCAGCCTCCAGCAGATCAGCTAACGCTCAGAGCAGCTAATGGCACAGTCATCAGAACGTTTGGCCAGAAGCAGTTGCAGCTGTACTTTTGACTCAGACGTCCCCTCACATGGTCTTTCGTCGTTGCGGAGACCAAGCTACGAATCATCGGCGCAGATCTGCTATCTCACCACGGCTTGCTCATCAACCTGAAGAAGAAAATCCTCATAGATTAGACAACGAATCTCACGACGACGGACTCAGTGGGAGCCGTCGAAATCCTCAGCGTCGCACCAGTCGCAAATGCCGTTTCCTCGCAATCCTCTGGAGCTGTAGCACGCTTGCTGCAGAATTTCAGAGAACTCTTCTCGCCAGCATCGGAACAGGCATTCTGGATTCGGGAGTACAGCACCACATCGTGACAACTGGTCAGCCAGTGAGGTACCCCCCACGGCGTCTCACAGGGAAGAAGCTCGCAGCAGCTCGCAAGTTTTTCGACTACTGCCTGCAGCGAGGAATTGCCAAACGGTCCAGCAGTGACTGGGCCAGTCCGCTGCAGATGGTTCCGAAGGGTGACGACGACTGGAGGCCAGCAGGTGATTTCAGAGGCGCGAACGAGCGCACCGTTCCAGGCGCCTATCCCATACCACGAATAGAAGACCTGCTGATGAGTCTCGCAGGCAGCAGAATTTTCTCCAAGCTCGATCTACAGCGAGCCTTCTACCACATTCCAGTGGCTCCGGAGGACGTCCCCAAGACGGCAGTGACGACTCCCTTTCTGTCTGTTTAAATTCCTGGGCATGCCGCTGGGTCTGCGCAACGCAACGCAAACCTTCCAGAGATTCATGGACTCGATCCTCAAGGATTGCCCCTACGCAAGAGTCTACATCGACGACATAATAATAGCTTCAAGATCAGAAGAACAGCATCTACAGCATCTCGACACTATACTATCCATTCTCGCTAAGAACAAACTCAAGCTCAATGAGAAGAAGTGCGCGTTCGCACAGAGCTCGCTTGACTTTCTCGGGTTCCGTGTCTCGGCTGATGGTTTCGAGCCGCCCAGACAGAAAGTAGAAGCCATCCAGAAGCACCCTCCTCCCAAGACGGTTGAAGAATTGAGGAGATTTCTGGGAGTCATTAACTACTATAGAGACTGTATCCCACACGCTTCGGAGCTGCAGTCACCGCTAACAGATGCTTTGAGAGGAGCGAAGAAGCGCGACAAGCGCCCTGTACACTGGACCCCAGAACGCGCGCAGGCCTTCACGAGCTGCAAACAGGCGCTGGCGCAAGCAACGTACACCACGTTCCTCCAAGATGACGCGCAGCTGGCGTTATCAACAGACGCGTCGAACACATCAGCGGGAGCAGCATTAGAGCAGTTCGTCCATGACAGCTGGAAGCCACTAGGCTTCTTCTCGAAGAAGTTCTCCCCGGCCGAGATGAAATATAGCACATATGACAGAGAGCTCCTGACAATTTATCTGGCGATCAAGCGCTTCAAGCACGTCCTAGATGGCAGAAGTTTCTTCATCAAGACGGACCACAAGTCTCTGACCTTCGCCTTCAAGCAAAACTTGGGAAAGGCAACTCCTCGGCAGGCCAGGCAGCTGGATCTCATAGTGCAGTATACGACGGACATCCGCTACGTCAAGGGAGAAGAAAATCAAGTGGCGCACGCGCTCTCCAGGGTCAACACCATCTCTATGCCCTCAGCTCTCTCAGCCCAGGTCATCAGTGGGGCTCAGCTCAGAGAAGACGTCGGAGAGGACCACCAACTCAGCACATCATCGCTGAACCTTCAACCACTCGACGTCGAGGGATACCAGGTGGAATAAAAATACTCATTCAAAAGATAACAATTTACTAAATAGCTAAACTCAGACCACTTTAAAAATTAAGAATGTTTCCGAAACTTTACAGCCTTGTTTTATAGTATTGCCTAAAATTGAAAAAGACGTTAATATAAAAACAAAATTTCTAAATAAAAAACAACAAAATGATGAAATAAACAGACGACATACTTTATAACCATGTTCTGTAGTATTATTAAGAATCAATATGATTCCCCATAACAAACCAATTAAACCAAACGTAACATCAATAACAGAACAAAAACATGACCACACAAAAAGTATTAACAAAAAACATTTAAGATCTACTGATTTAGAAGAACAAAACTATATTATAAATAACAAAACTAATAAATCACATCATGAAATTTTGAGCCTAAATTCAATTTTGAATGAGCAAACAAATTTAATAGATAATGCCGATAAAATGTCATCAAATCCAAATACAATTGAAAACATGCCAGAATCTCTTAATTCAAAACAATATTTAGTACAACTTAAAATTATAACAAACATACAAACAAATTTCAATAAAAAAAATAATTAAAGATGGAAAAATTGTATATAACATTAAAACTAATAAAAATTGCAACACGACAGAAAATTTAATAAAAATTAAAAATTGCTCAATCTCCTTAACACCTATAGAACTTCGTAAAAATTCCTTAGATATTAAATTGAAACTAAAAAGATTAAAAAATAAAAATAGAATGAGATTATTACGTCTTGACAACAAATTTAGAAATACTGAACGTTCAAAGGATGTAATAAGAAAAAAAGAATAAAGAAAAGATATTGATTTTAGAACCAAAGAAGAAGATCATGATAAAATAAGAAAAAATAAAAACTATACAAATCAAACAAAGAATATAAATTCCTTGGAAACCCAAGAAGAAATAATCAATACTGAATATATATCAATCAATAATAATAAAATAATTGATGATTTTTATAAATCCATAGCTGAAGGACAAACGCACATATGTTCAAGTTGTGGTGGACTTTTTTTTAAAAGATCTGTAACTAAATTAAAGCTAGACGATGAAAACATATGTACTGATAAAATTAATATCTCTGAGATTTGTAAAATAAGAACAGAACAAAACAAAATACTTGTATGTTTAACTTGTATAAGATACATAAAATAAAATATGATACCAAAACTAGCGTTAGTAAATGGTTTTGAATTTGACAAAATTGATGATACTTTATTAGATTTAACTACAATGGAAGAACGATTTATCTCACCTCGACTTCCATTTCTACAAATTCGAACCGAAGTAGATAAACAATACGGCCTTAAAGGAAATTGCGTCAATGTTCCTGTTGATGTAAATTCATTTATATCTAAATTACCACGAAATCCAGATAATATTCAATTAATACACATAAAACTATGTAGAAGAATAACAGATAAACATCTCTATGGTTATCAAGTCATAAGACCATCTAAAATTTTAGAAGCTATGAATTACCTTTTGAAAAGCGACGTTTACACCAAACATAAAATCACTCTAGACAAAAATTGGCAAAGAAATATAAACGTATATATAAACAAAGAACAAAATGTAACGAATGAAATAACTAACTTAAATGATAATATTGAAGAAGTTGATAATTGGGAAGAAATTGAAGAAGAACCCCTAAATCCGGGCAATGTAGAAACAGCACTTGAAGATGAGCATATAAATAATGTTGGAATTAAATTAGCCCCTGGTGAGAATAAAATGCTAATTTCAATCATACATGATGAAGATTTTATGTCTTTAGCCTTCCCAAGAATTTATGGAGGAAAAATCAGATCATATAAAACAACAACTCCTTTAAGAATAACATTGGCCGATATTGCTAAATCTGAAATTTGTATGTACGATCGACGATGCGCAAAAAATATACCACTCATATTTATACACCATAGTAGAGTTCGATTAGAAAGATTATTTTCACACGTTCAAATTAATTTAAGAATGAAAATAAAAACTAATAATTTTACAGCATGTAATATTATTAATAATAATTTACTAGACAAATTAATACAAGATGATGATTGCTTTAGAATCCTAAGATGCGATAGATCCAGTCCTTCCTTTTGGGAACATAAAAAAAAAGTTTTGATGGCAATGATTAGGCAGCGTGGAAGGCCAGATTTATTTTTAACACTATCAGCTGCAGAAACGCAATGGTTAGATCTAATTCGCATACTTGTAAAAATTTTAGAGAATAAAAATATAACAAATGAAGATGCCAAAAAATTGACTTGGCAAGAAAGAACTAAACTAATTCAATCAGATCCAGTTACATGTGCTAGATATTTTGATCATAAAATAAGATGTCTATTAAAAGTTTTAAAAGCAGAATCTGGACCGTTTAAAAATCATCCAATTGCAGACATGTATCACAGAATCGAATTTCAACATCGAGGAAGTCCTCATGTTCATGCCATGATTTGATTAAAAAACGCACCAAAATACGAACCAAATAATACATTATCAAAATCTTTAGTTGAAAAATTTATTGATCAATATATTACATGTGATTCTAAAAATGAACTAGTTAAAGATTTTATAAAATATCAAGGTCATAAACATGCAAAAAATTGTAAAAAAATTGATAATGGTATACCAATATGCCGATATAACATGCCTGGACATCCAATGAGAAAAACTACAATCCTAGAACCACTTGAAAATTCTTAAAATAATAATAATAAAAAATAATTACAAGAACAATATGTAAATATCAGAAAATACTTAGATGGTCTAAGTAAAAATATTACGCAATTCGATAACATAACATTTGATGAATTTTTAAACAATTTGTCTGTATCAGAAGAGGAATACTTGAAAACTATACAATATCACATAAAACAACCAATACTTTTACTTAAACGTAATGTTTGTGACATAAGTACTAATGCTTATAACCCTACAATATTAAAATTACATCAGGCAAATATGGATTTACAAAGCATATTAACTCCATATGGTTGTGTATCTTATGTTGCCAACTACATTAATAAATCCCAGCGAGGTATGGCAAGCCCACTAAAACAATGCGCTGATTTAATTACAAAAGGAGATATGACAACTAAGCAGCAATTACGTACAATAGCTAATTGTTTTATAAATAAAAGTGAAATTTCAGCACAAGAAGTGATATATCATTTACTGCCCATGACATCAAATTCAAAAGTCATAAAACAAAAATACGAACTGTATCAACTTGATCCAGATTCTATAGATACAATTGTACCAGGATTATTAGAACACTATCAACAACAGCCTTTAGCCTTAGAAAATATTTGTTTGGCTGATTTCGCAGCTGAATATGATTACTTTAAAAGTAAACAAGATCGAATTGAAGACAACAACAACGACTTTAATAATGAAGATGATCTAGGTCATAAAAATAATGAAGAAACATATCTGACAAAAAGATTACCATTATTAGACAATTCCGGATTTATAAAAAAGCGATCAAAAACAAAAATCATTAGACACAGAAAATATAATATACATCAAGATGAACCAAATTACTATCGAGAACAGTTAATGTTGTATAAACCATGGCGAGAAATTGAACCCGATATAATTAATGCTAAAATTTTGTATAATGATAATATAGATTTAATACAAGAAAATAGAAAAAAGTACGTGTACGAAATTGAAATAGATTATGATAACATTTTAGAAAACATACAAATAGATGAAGAAACTGAAAATATTACTCATGATATCAGACCATCAGAATTTCTTATATTTGAAGCAGCTGAAAATGAAACTGATATAGCAATTGATATTCTGAATGAACCCAGTAAAAAAGCAGAATCATTTATTGTTCCGAAACTCACGACAGACACGGAATACGGTGAATTAATCAAGAGCTTAAATAAAGAACAATACGAATATCATATAAATTTATTACACAAATTAAAAACGAAGAATCAACAATTCTTTTATTTTATAAGCGGAGGAGCAGGCTGTTAAGTGACGAAGTTTCTGGATGAATATTAAGAAATATTAAATTAACGAGCGCAAGAAGTAACCCTAAACCAAAATAAATTTCTTCTCCCTCGGCTGAAAGCGCGCATGCACAGTCGACGCTGCAGTTTAGCCGTTGACCGTACTTAGGCCCATAAGGCCTAATGAGTAAGAAAGAGAGCGCGGCTAAACTGAAGTGCGAAGGAGAAGTAAAGACCCTGCGTGGGAGAAAACCATGACGCTTTCTTCAAGCTTCGCCTCCCCTGATTTTTCATTCCTGTGTGTGCGATCCAAGAGTAAAGACGCTATTCAAGAGTTCGATTTTATAGTTATATTTTTGAGTTTTTAAGTTGGAGTTTAGTCTTAATTGTGATTCAGTCTTGATCATCATTTCCGAAATTGTGTCTTATTCCATTTAAAAATTATTTGAAGTCTCCAGAAACAAATAAAGGAATTTTTGAAATAATTGAGTCTAAGAGATTATTTGATTTGAGAGTTTTGATCGTCAACCTTTTGGTCATCCCCGTCAACAAACACAAGTAAGTCGTTCTCGTTAATAATTTAATTTTCCTTCGTGTTTTATTATCACGCAAACAGCTCCGCCGCGACAATCAGTGCGAAGTACTGATCTCACCCGTATGGGAGAGTAAGCTATCATCCGCATAATCATACAACATTACTTTGTTAGTTCGGTAAGTTATTATTACCCTAACAAAACTGGGGGCTCGTCCGGGATACTTTATAGCTTTTGTCGAGCGAAACTGTTTGCTTCTTCACGTATTGAATTCTGTGTGATTGAGTGAAAGAGTCATAAATTAAAATTTATATAAGTGCGCGCACATAAATGAAATAAAAAAAATCAGAGATCGCGAGTGCGCAAATAGGAGAAGAAATTATTTTCAAAGGAATGCACGAGGATTCAGATTAGGAAAGATTTAAAACATAAGGAAATTTGAGACGCGCGCGAGACAAAGACGTTGTGACGTCAAACCGAGTGCATATCGGGTGGCACGCATAGAACTATTAAAATAATTTTTCAGAGTGGATTCTATTTAATGAATTGTCGAGTTTTCTTGGGAAAAAGGGGAATAAGAAAAATACAACACACGCTAGGCGGGTCACTATCACAACAATTCGGTAGAAGTCAATTTTTAAATAAATTTAAAATTCACATTTTTGTCGCAATAATTAATACAACATTAATCCCTATTTTCACATCAATTTTCTTTACAAAATTGAAGCACAGGCAGTTTGACGCATCCTGCCAGACATTGCGTAGTGCAAAAATTACTCCTTTTATACACACAAAAGTTCAAATTCACTTATTTACTTAATACACAATATACAATTATTTAATGCATACACATCAAAATCATTTCACTCGAGACACTAACATTTAATTAAATTATGAGTAATCATGCACAACTGATTTAATATTTCAAATACAAAATTCAAAATCACATTTCACATTTTCTTTTTAGAATTTTTTTTGTCACTTTAACACTGCAATAAATCACACTCATTACACTGCACAAGTTTCTTTTGAACGAATACACTTGGTTGATAAGCACAGGGGTGGGCCCGTTAGAACCTTGCTGGTGCTCCAAAAATACCCAAAACACTGAAAATCTGGTCGACAAGTAGCACTAGTATGCACTGGCAATTGATCGCCAGAAGTCGAGCCAGGGCCTGGACGAGGCTGCTGCGTAGAGTGTAGAACTCCGGGTTCCACAAAAGAGAAACTGGGCTTCTGCATTCGAAACAGCCAAATTTGGTGATGAGACGCCAACCGGATCCCTATAAATATTGATAAGCATTAGGTTTACGTACATTTATCTCCCAAATTATAAACAAAGTTACATTTGCCCACAAATCTAAAGTACGCCTAAGTTTACATATACAGGAGCCCATTGCGCGTGCACTACAAGCATAAGTTTGTGCAAAAGCACAAAGAATTAATAAACAGATCATAGGAAATATTATTAAAACGAGGTGTGACTATTTTCAATTGAAAAAGTTAAAATCATTCAGTCAAAAGTGGATGCGAGCATGAGAGTCAGTTGTGTGATTTCATTTAAGCAAAGTATTTCCGGTCAAATTCACAAAAATTGCGCGACAACTTCCCATAGAATTAGTACACAAAAGAATTGAACACTAACTGTATTTTATCTAAAGCATAAAGAGCAAATTAGAAAGTGTATAAACAACAAAGCTTATATTTATTTATTTATTTATTAACCAGACAAAAAATTACATATTAATTACATAATAGTAAAATTCTCGCAGAGGTAAACGCAGTTACCTGTTCGCGAAGCCGGTATACTTACTAACTATAGTTTCTTATAACTAAAATAAAAATCTATTTCAATATATGTAGTACCTAACTTACACTTTAACAGTTTTACAATATGAAAGATTGATTAATAACATTTTAATAAAATTTGTATACAGAATACATAGCAATTTATAAATACATTTTTTTTACATGTGAAACTTAACCCATTCTCTTAGTTTATAAGTATAATTCTTAGAGCATAAAGTTTTTAGGTTATTTGGCAGATCATTATAAACTCCTATGGCTTCAATATAACTATTCTTATTACTTATAGTCCTAAGTCTCCTAGGTATCTGAATGCTTTTATTCCTAGTTTTGCTTTCTGAATTTAAAAATTGAACTTTTAATGTGTTGTAGTGGTATATTAGTGATTCATATGCAAATAGTTGCCCAATACTCAATGGATTATCCTGAGCAAAATTATTTTTGTTTATGATTTTCAAAATTCTGTTTTGTAGCCTTTGTAATAGATTGGTAGCAGTAGAGTAAGCACCACCCCAAGCTATTATACCATAATTTATAACATTATGAAAAACTGCATAATATATCATTTTTAAAGTTTTCATTTGCATAAATCTATTAATCTTTCTAAAAATAAATACCATATATTTCAACTTATTTATTAAATACTGTATATGATTTATCCATTTCATATTATAATCAAAAATAATTCCCAAGTACTTGGTATTTTCAACTCTTTTGATGTCTTTGCCATCAATTTGTATTAAAAAATCTTTAGGTACGCTATCAGAGTAGTTCTCGATAGTCATACAAACTGTTTTGTCAATGTTTAGTGATAGCTTATTTAGTGCAAGCCAGTTAGATACTTTATACAAGTAGTTAGTCATTTTTTCCTCTACTCCTGCCCAAGAACTATACGTCGAAATAATTACTGTACCCTAGTGGAAATGAAAAATGTGAAAAACTGTGAAAAATTGTAAGGAAACGTGAAAGAATGTTAAAAATCAAAATTTTATATCAATATTTGGAATATCGCTAATAAGAAAATTGTCATAATTTTTCACTATTTTTCACAGTTTTTCACATTGTTTTACGTTTTTACACATTTATTTTTTTAGCAAAAAAGTGCATTTTCATGT
>JAZHPH010001284.1:0-11524 GCA_037356405.1 Nasonia oneida | reverse complement strand
GTATATATACTTGCAATGTATAACTATCAACTTTGTCGCCGCCATTTTTCTGACCTGAATTACCTTTATACTCCCAATGTGTGTTTGTAGTAGACGAGACGTTGCGCATTTTGAGTCATGCACATATCTTTCCCAAATTTTGATTGCAATAAAAATTTCAAAAAATACATAATTTTCAACAATTTTTAAAGTTTGACTAACTTAGAATAGTGGTAAAAATCATTATTACCTTTCGCAAGTATGAAATGAAGAACTTTTCATTCTCTTCGGATGTTAAATATCAATCCTAATTTTTTTAGTAATGATATTAGTCATTTAAATTGTTAAAATAATATTTCAGAATATTTCAAGTCATATACGCATATCATCTTGGTCGACGAAAACTTCGCGACCAGCAGCGGTGCGTTCACTACTACGGCATCAAAGTGATGAATCCGATTCAACACCAGCAACAGTATGTTCCAAGAGCTCTCAGTCTTTTCAATCAATGCCGCAGCCAGTCCCAAAGACAAAGATAGCTCCAACCAATAGCTTGATAAGTTATAAGCCCATCATGCCAAGCAATGATAATACGTCAACGGACACTCAACCCCAGCAGCAAACACATCCTGCTTATCAACAATCGCAGCCGCAACAGCCCCAAGAGCAGCAACAGCAGGATCAGCAAGCGGCACAAAAAATGAAAGTAGAGCAACAGCATTGTTCTGATTTTGTGGAACCTACACAATTTTCAACCGAACCAATGGAAACGGTTGTCGGTGGTTCTTACTCAGGAACGACGGATCCGTCATTGATTACACTGCTACAAACGACCGAGGTAATCTATACTTCATATATGTATTTTGTGAAAAGTACACTCTCTAATTAAAAATAAATCGCTTTGTATGTTTACACTCTATTTTCAAAGTTTCCACGAACTTGCGTTGAATGAGTAAAGAAAAATACAATTGCGATCTACATTCCTTCCGATTGACCTGAAGTCATGATAATTGTTTACAGATGCGTCATCAGCCAGGCTTAGTGATGACACCAGTGCAAAATCAAATTCAGGATGAACTGCAGCGAAAGCATGAGGAACTCCAGCAGTTAATTGTTCACCAACAGGAAGAGTTAAGAAGAGTATCAGAGCAATTATTGATAGCTAGATATGGAATGTTTTCACCGTTACTTAATGCAAGTATTCAAATATAATATTTGCAATACCTCTGAATTTACAAACTTTATCGAATCATTATATTAATAAGAAATGTATGTTCATTTTATATTTAAAGATGGGAGTACCGTACAATGCAAATCCATGCCAACAACCTACTCATTGTTCAAGTGCTCCAAATCATAGTGTGCCAGGTGTAACTGCATTAGCGGTGCCAATCGCACTTCCACTAAATATTGTACCCCCAGAACTGTTTCCTCATTCCCCATCAGTGAATACAGTCTTGAACACGTCCATATCAGACCACAGTAATGTCATCCAGATGATGACTCCACAACAACAACAACAGCAGCAACAGCCACAACAGTTACAGATACGACCTCACCAACAGCTAACCCAACAGCATCAACCAAAGGAGCAGACAACGGATATCATTGCCTTCCAAATGTGCCAACAGAACGACCTACTTTACGAAAACCTTAACACGACATCTAATCAGCAACAAAGATCAACCCGAAATTAGAGATTGAAAAATATTTAAACGTTAAATTGTGGGTGCTTGTGATATAAAATGCAGTGGTGACCAAATTTTATAATTTTTTTCGCGTACTACTTATTTACGTATATATTAACTTATTGAAAGATAACTACATCACATTGTGCAACTTTTATTACAAGAATTTTTGTTCAAAGTGGAAGTTTGTAGTGTTTAGACAATGATAAACAATTGAGGTGCATTACTACGTGGTTGTGAAAAACTTAATCGTGTCGAATTCTGCAACGATTTTAGTGTTTTTTTATTATACTGGTGCTTTAAATGTCGCGACTCAAAAAATATTTTGCTGATTCCTTCGTCATAAGATAGTTGAATCAACTCATATTATAGTTTAATTAAAAAAAAAGATATTTTTAAAGATAAGAAGAGCTTTCCGTGTGGATTGCATACTATTTGAGTAAATGAGAGATAGTGAATTAAGAAATATTATATTGTTATAAGTAAAATTTATAAACATGAGAGTTGGTATAGTGTTATTAATGTGGGTATATTCTCATGAAATAACGAGATCAATTCATACAAACTATTCGATTGTTTAATGTGTTATAATTTAATGAGCTTACTTGTAGAAACAATTTTCCTATTAAAATTTTTTATTTCTAGAGTAAGATGTAAAATATAGTACATTTCGATATTAGTAAGAGAATATGATTTAGCCCTGTGTGAGCGAAGTGAATGCGAAAAAGTCACATAAGGCTCATATTATATTACGATACATGTGACTTAAACGGCCCATTATTACACGGCGTGTAGTTAGCGCCCGTGTGTAGCGATAACGACATACACGCCGTGTAATAATGGGGCGATTTTAGTCAAAAGTATCGTATACTATTTTATAGCATCTGCCTGTCCTAAGTCCGATATGTCACAACTACCTGTGTACAGAGAGAGAGAGGGAGAGAGAGAGAGAGAGAGAGAGAGAGAGAGAGAGAGAAATTACTAAAACGAGTAAAGAAATAAAACATATATTATACGTATATACTGTATGATAGAAATAATATGAATATATAAATTATACTTACTTTTTAGCTTTTTCATTTCTCAAATAAAACCATACTTTATTTCTTCATAGTACGTACATACTCTACCGTTAGTGAATAAGTATACATTAATTTACATTAAATCCAATCGTTATGTAAATGTTCAATACTTAAAGATTTTCCATGAAGAAACATTTACATTTGAAATCTAGAGTCGGTTAACAACGGAAATTTAATCGTATCTTAAAATTTGAAATTAAAAGATGTTTCAAATATTAATGCATAGAAAGTAAGCTAATTTTAATATTCTAATCGGTTAGATGATAATAGCCGTTAACTGTTTCTTTGTAAAAATGAATAGACGCTATTTTTGTCTATATTATAAGTACACGCATTTGTTCATACTATACGATTTCTAAACCTTAAGTTTATTTATCTATCTATGTATATTTATAATACATTTTTTGATTGATTTGACTTTTTAATAATGTTAAAATTTTTTATAAACAAACATTTGATGGTACTATTATATTGTATGGCTGTTGCAACGCCGGTACCCTAAGCGGGTCTTGGGCGTAGTCGTCCAGAGCGGACGGGTGGGTGCCTATCACCACTACACAGCGCGTCCTCAGGTTGCGGATAGAGGAACGGCCCCTGAGAAGGAGGTTAACTGCGAATAAATCGAATAAGCAGCCGCGGACAGCCGATAGGCCCGGGCGTGGGTGTGATGAGCCCACACTGGCGAACGCATTCATCTAGAAACACTACGCAAGCACCACCACAACAACGAACACTCAACAATATTTCCTATTTTCACTTTCTCTTTCTACCTCACTATGTCTATATTCTATCTCTTTTAGCACACATTACAAAAATCCTGCTGTCGTGGAGGATGCGGGAGCGATGACAACTGCCCCGAAAGAGGATGTGTAGAATGATTCCAAACCAAAACCAATAGGGACTTAAAGGTGGGAACGTGGAATGTGCGCAGTTTATACAGAGCAGGCGCGTACCAGGAAATCTTAAAAGAAGCTGGCGAGCGCGAATTAGATTTAGTAGCAATACAAGAAACTCGGTGGCAAGATAGCGGGATTTTAGCAAAAGATAACTTCACCTTTATATTCGGGGGCGCGAGCGGACACTCCTTAAGTACCGGATTTCTGGTTAGCAAAAGAATTATACACGCTGTTAAAAGTTTCAAATTCGTGAACGACAGACTCTCGTATATCATCATCGAAGGAGCGTGGTACAATTACGTGGTTATTAACGTACATTGTCCTACGGAGGACAAAGAGGAAGAGGTAAATGATCTTAATTACGAAGCTTTAGAACAATTAATCGACCAATTCGCGTCTTACGACACCAAAATAGTAGTGGGGGATTTCAACGCTAAAATAGGGAAAGAGGAAATGTTTAGGCCCACTATAGGCAAGGAAAGTCTGCACGAAACCAGCAACGATAACGGTATTAGAGTCATAAATTTCGCGGCGGCAAAAGATCTTATAGTAAAAACTACGTGCTTTAAGCACAAGGATATACACAAAGCAACGTGGACATCGCCGGACGGAGCCACGCAAAATCAAATCGATCACTTCCTTATCGATAAGAGGCGCCACACAAATGTACTTGACGTAATAACCTATAAGGGGGCGGATTGCGACTCGGATCATTTTCTAGTAGTGGCCAAATTAAGAGCCAAATTAGTAGCCGGGCAAAATAGTAAACGGGCGAACAAAGTAGAAACCTTCGACATTGAAAAGCTACGAAACGGGGTAGAGCGAATTCAGTATCAAGTAGAAATAAGTAACCGGTTTCAGGTTCTCGAGGACACAGATGCACCGACGGAGGTAGATGACGACCCAAACAGTCTATGGGAGGCTATCGAAAGAACGGTAAAAGAGGCCGCGAACAAAGTGCTAGGTAAAAAGAAAAAGCCAAAGAGCAAACTATGGTTTGACAAAGAGTGCGAACTCTGGTTTGAAAGGCGCAAAAAGGCTAAAGTAGACAGCGTTCACAATGGAAACGATAGGACCTTAGAAGAGTACCACGAAATAAGAAAGCAAGTGGGTGTGATTTACAGAAACAAAAAGCGCGAGTACCAAAAGAGCGAGATTAGAAAAATAGAAACTAACAGTAAGGAAAATAACCCGCGCGAGATGTACAAATTAATCAACGCTATTAGGAAGGGTTTCCAGAGTAGATCGCAATTAATGAAAGATGAGGGCGGGAATCTCGTTACAAGCGAAAATGAACTACTAAAGCTATGGAAAGGATATTTTGATAAGTTACTAAACGTACATGAAAACTGCGAGGAAACGGGGGATGAAATCCACACTGCTGAACTCCATATGGAAGAACCGACCTACAAAGAAGCCGCGATCAAAAAACTAAAAAACAATAAGGCCGCGGGAAACGATTCTATGTCAGCTGAACTACTTAAATATGGGGACACCGCGCTTACATTCAGAATTTTTGAACTAGTATGTGCTATTTGGAAAAATGAAACGATACCGGAAAACTGGAAAGAATCCATCATCATACCGATTTTCAAAAAGGGAGATAAGACAGATTGCAATAACTACCGGGGAATCTCACTTTTAGCTACCTGCTACCAAGTTCTATCAAACGTAATACAGGCCAGACTCACGCCCTTCGCGGAAGATATAATAGGAGAGTATCAGTGTGGATTCCGGCGTAACAGGTCGACGAGCGATCAAATGTTTACTATAAGACAGTTGTTAGAAAAAAAATGGGAACATTGCGAAACAATACACCAACTATTTATAGACTTTAAAAAAGCGTACGACTCTATCAAACGAAGCAAAATGTATCAAATCCTTGTGCTCCTCAGAGTACCAAAAAAACTCGTGAAATTAATTCAAATATGTCTGAACGGAAGCACGGGAAAGGTCCGAGTAGGCGGTAACGTATCCGAATCATTCATGATACGCGACGGTTTGAAACAAGGTGACGGTCTTTCTACGGTACTCTTTAACTTAACGCTAGAATATGTTGTTAGAAAAATGCAGACTAGCGGGCTATGTGCAACCCTTAACGGAAAAACACAAATTCTGGGATATGCAGATGACTTGGACATACTGGGGGATAACGGTGCAGCGGTAGCGAGAAATGCGGAAATTCTCATAAATGCGGTTGACGACACGGGGCTAGAGGTGAGCGAATCGAAAACGAAATATATGATCATGGACATTTGCGAAGGTGAGGGTGATCTTACAGTCGGAAATTATACTTTCGAAAAGGTTAGCGAATTCAGTTATTTAGGCACAACCATAAATGATCGAAACGAAATTAAAGCCGAGATTAACAAGAGACTTCATTTGGGTAATGCCTGCTTCTACGCCGTGAATAGATTACTAAAATCAAAACTGCTGTCTAGAAATGTAAAAGTAAGGATATATAGGACTATAATAATGCCGGTAATTTTGTACGGGTGCGAAACCTGGGCGCTAACTAAAGCGGAAGAAAACCGTTTTAGGGTGTTCGAAAATAAGGTTCTGCGGAAAATATACGGGCCAAAGAAAAATGAAGAAACCGGGGAGTGGAGGAAACTGCACAATGACGAGCTACACAATTTATACTCGTCACCGAATATAAACAGAATAATTAAATCGCGTAGACTAAGATGGGCAGGGCACGTGGCAAGAATGGGAGACGATCGCACGGCAGCGCGTATAATGAAAGGAAAGCCAAGCACACCGCGACCTCTAGGTAGACCTAGGCGCAGGTGGGGGGACAACGTAAAAACGGACTTAACTGAAATCGGGAGGGAGGGTGCGCAATAGATGGGGTTGGCACAAAATAGAGATACGTGGAAGGCTTGCGTAGATGAGGCGATAAAGATGAATCGAGTTCGAAATGCCACTTAAAACAAAAAAAATTATATTGTATGGACTTTTTAATTATACTGCAAAATTTCGTTACTGAATAAGTTTTGGAATTTTATATGAAAATGTATATTAATTATTAATGATGCCTTTCGTTAAAAATTATAAATAACTTCAATTATACTATTTCAATTTGGAAACATTTTTAAAGTTTCGACCCCGTATTTTTTAGATTCAAATAGTGGCCTTTCGGCCAAAAGTGGAATAAAGTACTGCATGCAACACGGGATAAAAGTAGATTTTATCTCGGGTGATTACTGCCCTCGTGAAAAATCTACTTGCTTGGGCAGTAAACCTACCCGCGGGAAAAATATGCTGCCTTCGCCCTTTGTTGCATAAAGTACTATTATTATGTTTCTGTGGAGGGGGGGGGGTCCTAGAAAGGAGAGATCGAAGTAAGAGTCGAAAGTGCCAAAATTTCCCAAAACGGATACGAGTACATAATACTAGTACTAACTGTACTTAACATAACACAAAAACACTTTTAGGCATAAAAAAGTTCATTTCATGCCAACGTTGGAAAATAATTTTTTATAAAATAATCAACAGTGAGACAATAATGAAAAATGATGTCCATAATCATCGTATAGGGTGATAATTTGTTCAACAATATTTCAGCAGCTTTACTGTATTTTCATTAAGTTAAATAAAATATTATAGATACATATGTGACTAAGCGGACTAAGGTGGCAATCTCAAATGAATATTTTAAAATGATTCTGCCAATATTTTTAGACAGACTTATTAAATAAATAAAAGAAAAATATAAAAAATTAAAGTCAACATACTGTTAAGTTACCAAATCCTATCAAGTCAATTTTAAAATAAGATATAGATTTATTTTTGTTTCAACGATTATATAAATATATGTTAATATATGAAATAACTGAACTGATTATGTGCATGTAAAGTGTTCCCGGGACTGGACATAAATATCAAAAATATTACTTGTAGTGAATGTAACGAACAGTGTGTTGCATTCTGAAGGTAATATCTTGCCGTGCGAAAATGTATTATTATTTTTAAAAAATCTTGGTTAAAGTTCATGTAAAACTGTCAGGTCGATAACTTACGAACTAAATATGTTGAAATCAATTTCTTTACCTCTAAAAGTTGTTCCTCTGTAACTATTAATAATAAATATTCTAACAAAATAATAATAATATATGCATTTGATACTATTTTCTTATTTTCGAATTGACAATAATATGAATAAAAATTGTTAGTCATAACGAACATTTAAAATTATTATTCAATCTCTAAAATAAACTTTTAACAAAAGTAAAAATGTTAGGCGAGTTTGATGTTTTGCATATCATTATGCATGTAAATTACATAATGTAACACAATAACATATTTTTTGTTTACAATGAAATTACAGATAAAAAAGAACTGAGATCTATAATAAAAAGTCAAGTTTATTACCATTATATTTCAATCATAACATAGCAAACAAAAAATTATTAGGTTACATTAAGGAATCAGTTGACTAATTGCTAATTCAAACTTAACATATATTGATCAATTACAAACAACACTCAAGATACTACGTAACTTGCCATGCCCGTTTTATTTCAACATTAGTTTTATTAATATATTGCTGAAATACTGTTTTAACAGTGTCTGTATGATGATGTTGTAATAAAATTCTTCTAATAGTTTGAGAATGAAATAAACTTTGCACACAGACATTAGCGTAGCAAGAAACTCCATCATTGTTTGGTAAACCACAAATATCCCAAGTACTATTAGAAATATGTTTTAAATTACTGTCAGTGTCTATCAATGACAAATTGTTATTGATACACCATCGTGTATCATACACTTTTATATTTTGATTTTTTTGCGATCAAGTGGAATATCGAATCTATTAAGATCAGGTCGATATTCTGTTCGTAGTCTATTATACTCAAGAATAGCCGATATGTCTGCAGTGCAGCATGAGGGATCGAAGTTAATAAGGTGCAAACCTTCTAAGGTAGTCACTCTTGAAGCTGCAACGTACGTTTGACCATTACTAAATACATTATTTCCAGCTTCAACAACAGCATTTTGTAGGCTTAAGCCTTGACTTTTATGAATTGTAATTCCATAACTATTGCAAATCGGGAATTGCTCTCGGGTAATAGAAATTTTATCCATAATAATGAATTTATACTCCAACCGAGGTATGTCATATTCTTTTCCAGATTGTAATACAATGCATATAGATGTGATCTCTTTAGATCTATCTTTATAAACAGAAACAACCGAGCCGATCGTTCCATTAACTAATCCAATAGAAACATCAATGTTCCTTCTTATCATAACTTTGGAACCAATTTTTATTGTAATTATAAGATCAATACCACAAAAATTGTCTTCATCATCGTTTAGCAATTTTAAGACTTTTTTTGTAGAGTTTTTGCACATTTGTATGAATCTTTGGCAACAAGATTTATTTCTTCTGTATCAATAGTAAGCAGCATTGCTTCATTAATAGCATTACACATTTTTCTTATAGGTAACAAGCATACAGTATCAATTGGTAATTTGCCAGGCTGAACTTGATAGTAGCGAACGGGGGTAATACTACTACCTACCGTAGAACAGGCTTTGGGGAATTAATACCGGATGTAACCTTCGCAAGCGAAATGACGATCCGCAACATAAGAGACTGGCACGTCATGGAAGAATATACAGCTAGCGACCACCAGTATATTCTATTCAAAGCGCGAACCTCCCATCCAACGGGATCCCGCACGAATTAGGCGGACGCGAAAGAGCAGAGACAATAGTAGAGAAAACTATTAATCTGATAACTGAGATCTGCGATGCGACCATGCCCAGGGTGTCTACCAACCACCAGAGAAGACCGGTTTACTGGTGGACAGACGACATTGCGGAGCTCAGGAAAGAAATTTTCTACTCTAGAAGAAGGGCTCAAAGAGCCTAGAAGCAGAAAAGACCTGAAGCCGGAGACCTTTCCAAATGACAGGACGAATCGCGAAAAATTCTCAGAGACGCGATAAAAGAGAGCAAGCAACGCTGCTGGACGAAGATCATCGACGACGTCGAGAAAGATCCATTCGGCGATGGATACGCGATTGTGACATGAAAGATGGGCGAAAGGAAACGCACGGAACCCATGGAAGATGAAACGATGGAAAAAGTAATCGATGGGCTGTTCCCCACACATCTCATCAGACCCCAGACAGAAGCGGCAGAAATACCGGTAGACGAGATACCTCTTTTTACAGAAGGCGAACTCATCGCGGCAACTTCGTCCCTTAAGAGTGGCAGGGCACCGGGACTGGATGGCATCCCTGCGGAAATGCTCAGGATCGTCGTGTCGCAACGGCCTGAGCTGCTCTTGGAGATATATAACCAGCGCCTGGTGCAGGGAGTTTTTAGCTCGCGGTGGAAAAGAGCGAGACATGTACTGATTGAATAACCGAAAAAAGAAGTGGGTACGGATACTTCCTATAGGCCACTGAGTCTTTTAGACTCAATGGGAAAGACGGGGGAAGCACTGGTTAAACCGCGAATACTAAGTGCTGTACGCAAAGCAGCAGACCTTTCCGATAAACAGTATGGCTTTAGAAAAGGACGATCCACCATAGGGGCCGTTAGAAAGGTAACAGACACGGTAAAGAAAGTAGAGGAAGTTAGACACGCGACTAGAGACATCGTGATTCTGGTAACGTTAGACGTAAAAAACGCGTTCAAGACGGCAAGATGGACCGACATACTTGCTGCCTTAGAATCATTCGGTATGCCCCGATACATTATGCGTATTACGGAAGATTATATGAGGGACCGGGTTATCGAGTATGACACCAAAGAAGGGCGCAGAAGAAGGCCTATAACTGCAGGAGTTGCGCAGGGTTCGATCTTGGGGCCAGATTTCTGGGGTATCTTGTACGATGGGCTTCTGAAACTCGAAATGCCGGGAGACGTGATGCTCGTTGGATACGCCGACGACGTGGCCGCCGTTATAACAGCACGGAATGTGGGCATCGCGCAAGCGAAGTTAAACGCGATCATGAGATGAGTGCTATGGTGGATGGCAAACCACGGATTGACTTTAGCACTTGATAAGACCGAAATTGTCCTATTGGCAGGAAAGCGGATACCGACCATCATACCCATGAAGGTAGGCAGCGAGACTATAACGACAAAACCATCAACCAAGTATCTAGGAATAACTCTAGACACGAAGTTGAACTACGGGGAGCACCTAGACTAGAATAGCGCAACCTAGCCGACTCATGGCGACCACTAACTCTGTCCTGTTATATGGAGCAGAGGCGTGGGCCGACGCTATGACTATAAATAAGTATCGGAAAAAGATTATGGCTAGATGTGGAGGAAGGCGAGCGAAGTGAGTATAAATCAAACACCAAAGCGCTTAAACCCAGCTACCCCATGCTCCCCGAGATCAGTAATTTATTTATAAAAACTCCTCGGCACAACGAAGGTAGGCGAGCGAAGCGAGTATATATCAAAAATCAAAGCGCTTAAACCCAGCTACCCCATGCTCCCCGAGATCAGTAATTTATTTATAAAAACTCCTCGGCACATCGAAGGAAGGCGAGCGAAGCGAGTATAAATCAAAAATCAAAACGCTTAAACCCAACTACACCACGCTCCCCGAGATCAGTAATTTATTTATAAAAATACCTCGGCACATCGAAGGAAGGCGAGTGAAGCGAGTATAAATCAAAAAACAAAGCGCTTAAACCCAACTACACCACGCTCCCCGAGATCAGTAATTCATTTATAAAAACTCCTCGGCACATCGAAGGAAGGCGAGTGAAGCGAGTATAAATCATAAAACAAAGCGGTTAAACCCAGCTACCCCATGCTCCCCGAGATCAGAAATTTATTTATAAAAGCTCCTAGGCACACCGAAGGAAGGCGAGCGAAGCGAGTATAAATCAAAATACAA
>JAZHPH010001283.1:0-11597 GCA_037356405.1 Nasonia oneida | reverse complement strand
ATCCGCCATTTTGAATTTTCAAAATCTGATAACAGATTTGTAATCAGAGGATCTCAATACCTGCCCACGGTGCCGCGACAAACACGCCGGGAACCAGGAAAGACCCAGAGACCGAAGTCGCATCCAGCTCAATAGACTGTCGAAGACTCCCGATGCCGTGGGGGCCCAAGAAGCCACACTACGCTCCGACCGATCGAAATCCCGGAGCCGAGCAGATGATGGCCCACGAACCACTCGATCGACCAGTCGAATCCGTGACCGCTCGATGAAATGGGCTAAGCTGCTGACGGAGAACTCCCGTAGATCGTCGCCGCTGCGTAGCCCCGACACCTCGGCTATTAGACGAGCGGGACGTCGAGATACCATGTATGCCTCTACCGAGAGTGGGAAATACTCCAGATCGCCGTCTTCCTCGCCGAAAAGTGCCTCACCGACTAAAGAGGATTCCCGAGTCGAGGGCTGGCCGAGCCGTAGCCGAAACACTGCGCCTCATCAATAAGATAAAAGATCTACCTCAGGATATCCGGGAACTCCATCATGAGGCAGACCTTCAGAGAATCACAGCCCAGACAGTCGAGAAGCCGAACGAGGAAAAACGAAGCATTCGGGGTATGCTTCGTTTTGGGAGAGAAAATGCGACGGGGTGACCGACGAGTTGTAAAATATCTCTAAAGTATCGTGTGTGCGTGGACTGTGTACGTTTTATGTGTTTTCGAGTTCAAAAAAGTGATCCCTAGCTAGTTTTTTTAAAGTGACGGTGGATGAAGTGTTTCTGATGTTTGATGGCAGGTTATTCCATAGGTATGAGGCGCTGATATGGAACGAGTTCCTCAGCGTCTCCGTCTCGAAAGCTCCAGAGGTGTCACCTCGTCCCTCACAGGCCGGAGTGTGACGCGGAAGTCAAAAAAGGCCAGTACATGTGATGGTACAACCGAGTTAAACATTTTACGTAGGAAACAAGTTGTGAATTACTTCCTGGTTAGCCACTGCAGCTCCCGCCTGTACGGGGACATGTGATCATCTCTCCTTACACCATAGATGTACCGAATTCCTGTATTCACGAGCCTCTGTAAATTTGCAAGTCATCCGCATAGATAAGATGGGAACAAAATCAGTCGAGAGAAGGCGTTCATTAGATTTTGAGACGCAGCCTGGGGTAGACCCCACCGGTAGTGTCGAAAATCCTAGTTGTTTTTCTATTGTTCGCAACGAAATTTTCAGAGCACAAGACACCACCAGTTCGAGAGAAAGAGCTGTTTTTGCTGAGAAAGTTGACGTAGAGAGTGAGGTATCCGTATACCGATTTTATAGCCGTACTGCCGAGTGTTAGATTTGCTCTAGTCGCGAAGCCATTGTGTTTAACCGTCGGAAGGCTAGTTTTTCATGAAATAGTATAGCACGAGTGCGAGTTCGCCGCCGAATATCAGTTAAAGCCAGTTAAAATAAACGAATTGTGATTGTCAGGGTATTAATATTAAGTGTAATAATTTTTCTCCTGAATTCACCTACGGCTGAATCTCCTTAGGAATATGGAGTCGCCTATGGCCGGCAATGTGCTAGTGGATTCGTCAAAGGAAATTCGTTCGACCTGGCGCCCCTTTTGATAAATACGGTCAGACGCTATTGATTGTGGCAGTATTAGCGTGTGAATAGCGTAATCTCATGCCTAGTTTCCTCCCGAAAATCCACATCGGTACAACTTAAACCCAAACCTATTATTCGGAAACTTCGTATCTAGGAATATCAACGGTCGTATTATTGCGGAATGTATTAATATTGGTGACGCGGACGTGTCTATTCCAACACCAACGGTAGAATTCATTAAATGCGAAACGGTCGCAGAAAATAATGTATATCAAGCCGATGAGGACGGCACTACCGAAAATATTGCGAGTTTTTCTGCCAACCTACGCCGAATGATGGAATCCAATAAACCGGACAAATATTGAGAAGTCCTCCACTTAAACAATAAATTAAAGGAGAACGCTGAAGCTAGGCGCGCTTGGGTTGAGAAAATCATGGGTTTGGCGGACCTCGAAGAGTGCAACGCGGAGGAAAGGAAGTATATTCGCGAAATCGTCGACGAATATACGGGAGTGTTCGGGCTAGACGGCGAGCCGCTGTCCGCGACTCACTTGTTGCAACACAAAATAGTGTTGAAATCCAACAAAACGATAAGGAATCATAGATTCCGCTTCCCGCCCGCGATAAAAGAGCACATGCTCCGCGAGTTAGCTAAGCTCCAAGAGCAGGGCATCGTGGTATCTTCGAATTCGAATTATTCATCGCCGCTCTGGATAGTTCCTAAAAAACCGGACGCGAACGGGAACAAGAGTTTCCGCTTAGTTACCGGTTTTCGAGCCCTCAACGAGGAGACCGAGGGCAGTTGCCACCTGCTGCCCTTTACGAGCGATATTCTTGAACAATTAGCCACGGCTAATTATATCACAGTAATAGACCTCAAGCAGGGCTACCACCAAATTGAAATGCACCCCGATTCCGCGCACTTCAGCTGTTGCAGTTCAACAGAATGGCCATGGGTCACCGAAGTAGGTAAGCTGTGCGGGTACCATGTCATGCTCACCCCCTGTTCGGGTTATGTAAGAGCGGGAGGGTGAGTTTTGAAATGTATATATATATATATATATATATATATATATATATATTTAATTTGAACTCATTAGCTTTTGGTCACCCCCACTCTTTAGCCTCGAAAACTCCTAATCATCCTCATAGCAAATCATGCACTCATCTCTGATACAGTCTCATACATCAGCATTCTCTAACACAACTATAAACACACAGACACACACCCCTTCATCCACACCTACACACAAATCTTTATTAATTAATCTGTAAAATCTAAATATCTATTTACGAGTATATTGTACAACACATTGTACAGCAAATAAAACCCATCTAATCTAATCTAATCTTTGCGGCTACCAGCTCACTCTCTCTCCGAGCAGCTGCCAGCCCCCACTCTTTGCGGCTACGAGCTCACCCAGGGTACCCCCTCTTTTTTCCAGCCGCGTTCGCGTAATAAAGAGCGTTTACTCCTTTACTCCTCTCTGCCAGACGGTAATAAAGAGCGCGCGCTCGTAGTCGGCGAGCCAGTGCGGGTCCCAGCTCACCCAGCGGAATATCACAAAAAATTTATCCGCGGATGGTGATTATCTCTCCGCGAAAATTAACCAAGCGATTGTCTTGATCGACTATGCACACTTGAAGATGATCTATGCTTCTCACAGTGATTGGTAGATAAATCACTTGCGAGGGAATTGCGATGATTTGTATCCTTGAGGTACAGCAGGAAAGAACTCGTGAATAGTGTGCACGCGCTGCCCGCTTATATAGGCACCCGAGGTGATGTTACACTCGACTCGTAGAGCGTTGACTTTTAGAATAGCTACAGGTCTATCCGAACTGTGGCTCACGTTCTCCGGTAAGATGCGCTCGGTGAAGCCCAGCAGAGAGCCGATGGAGTCTCGCGGACGAAAGTCGATCGGATGACTGCACTTTATCACGCTACGAAGTGTATTATTGTTGGACTTGAGACTGAACGATATACCTTTAGGAGTCAAAGCTTCACGAAGGTAAACGTCGATATCCTCGATTTCGTAGCTCCCCGTAGGTAAGATAATTTCTTCCCCACCGACGTAGAACTTGTTATTATCCGTGTCGATATTGGGAATGGAGTTGAACGTGAGCAGTTCAACTAGACCGAGAACGTAGATCTTTTGCTTCGAGTGCCCAATCAGTGGAAAGTACTGAGCTTCGAGTACAGATGACGTTCCGGAGAGACTCAGAGAGAGCGAGCTATCCATACTGACTGTCGAATGCTAAATGAATGTGCATTCACGGCAATCGCCTCTTATATAGCTTATTACTCAAGAACTGCAAACAGAGATGTCCGCAGTTGAAGGTGTTAATCTTGATATCTCTCGTGATTGTACTGGATCTCGTTTACTCCCAAGTACAGCATCAAGTCCAAGGGAGGCTGTACATCTCCAAAGCTATCGAAGTAAACGACGTTGTTGTCTCGTTTGTGATATGCTACCCAGTGAGTTCCAGGCCCGCTCGCATCTTCCAAGTTCACAACGGCTGATTCGCGCTTTCGTGGACCATTCGCAGGCAACGCATTACGCATGAATACACCTCGAAAATATGGAATTTTCAAGATTTTAGCGTACTTCACGATGTCCACGTCTGTCAGCGCCATCTCGGGCAAGCTTATCTCGAAGAAGTTTTTTTTTCTAAACTACTTCCACGATAGGGCTTTAGATGAAGGCCCAATCCAGTCTTGGTCGCTTTCAGACAGAGTCCCTTACCCACGCTGATATTTTTCATTGCTTTGTTTCATTGTGTTGTTCACTAAACCACGTCCGCTCTCAATGTGTACGATCATTACTCTACGAAGGTTCAACGATAACTGATGCAGGCGACTACAAAAGCAGCCTATTTATAGAAAATCAATCAGTCTTAGTCGAGATTTGAGAGAATGAACTTCAGAGAGCAGGCTGTGAAGCTCCCCGTGGTCAACTTTGACACTATCACCGAGCACGGGGAGAGATGCGTGAAACGTAACGGAGCCCTGCTTCCCGACAGTATACGCGCAGTCATTTGCGGACCATTGAACTGCGGTAAAACCAATAGCCTTCTCTCTCTCATAACGCATCCGAACGGACTTAGATTCGAGAATGTCTACGTCTACTCCAAGTCGCTGAATCAGTCGAAATATAAATTTTTGAAAAAGTTGCTGGAATCGATCGATGGTATACGCTACTTTGCTTTCAGCGAGCACGAGGAAGTAGTCCCGCCTGACAAGGCACTACCCAATTCGATCATGATATTTGATGACGTAGCGTGCGAGAAGGAAAATAACATACGCGCATTTTTCTGCATGGGTCGACTGCTTCTACCTCTGTCAGTCGTACGCTCAAGTGCCGAAGCACTTGGTGAGAGATAATGTCAATTTGCTGGTTATATTTCAACAAGATGATGTAAATTTACGCTACTTGTATGCACATCACGTCAATTGCGACATGACATTCGCGCAGTTCATGGAGTTATGCTCGAGCTGCTGGTCTGACGATAAGCACTCCTTTCTCATGATCGACAAAGATAGTCCGAAAGGGTTTCGACTGCTTTGCCATAAATATCGGACGATATTAGCGAACTATAACAGTCTATTACTAACCGTTGATATATCAATATGTCTGATAGTAATAGTTAGCAGAAACATATACTCGAGCAGCTCGTGAAAGCGCGAAGTGCAGTTAAGCGAAAATTTGATCTGTTGAAGTACGGTAAAGAAAACTTTGAGAGAGCGTTGGGTGAAACTTTCAAGCCGATCGTCAATCCCTTACAACAGTTAGTGGTAAATTCTGCTAGAGAGCAAACTGCTGCTGCTGCTGCAAATAAACCAATAATAATATCTGACGATGACTTGTATACCGATTCTACTGCTGAGGAGAATGAGACTTCTCAAGCGAATAAAACTATACAGGCTGCTGCTGATACAACGTTCGAATCGGCAAACAGCGACAACGACGACGACGGAGCAAAATCGCTTTCGCTTCTTCTGCGTCGTAAAAATGTGGATAAGGATTACGGCGTGCGGAAGGACCAAGACGGCGGCGGATACAAACTCGGCAAATCAAGAAGAACTTTCCTGAAAACCGACGGTCTTCTCGAACTCATTATTGCCAAAAAACCGAATCGTGCTCTAGTCTTGGCTGCAGATCTAAAAAATTATCAAAAATTACTCGAATTGTCGAGTGTGCACAGGAGGAATTTCTGCCTCGATGAGAATTTGCGTTATCACAATAGTAAAAAATACGATAACTTTATCGCTCCTCTCTTTCTATCTAGAAGAAGAAGAAAAGTGGTGGTACACTGCTTCCGCCGTACAAAATCGCCAGGAGAGATACGAAAATGGATTACGTTTACTGGGACGATCCGAATGAACTGGTTGGACGGCTTCGTCTCCTCATAGCTGAGATGTCAGCTGAAAATCCTAGTCACACCAACGAGATTCATTCGATTATCGAGGAGCTTACCGAGGCTGGCTATATATATTGAGACGTACTCTCTCTAGTTCCGCCATTCACATCATGAGCGTCGACGTGCTCGGACGTAACTTGAAGCGTAGCGAGGGCAGTCGAGGACCTCCTGGCCAAGGCTTCAAAGTCAGCGCCGATGGTCAATTTGATTTGGAAAATAAACGCTTGTGCAACGTCGCTCGCTGCAGCGCTACAGCCAAACGGTGCCGTTAATCTTCGCGCTTTGCAGGAAGAATCGAAAAAAGTCATGGATCGGCTGCTGGATGTGTATCGAGATGAAATCGATAAGAAATTCAGACCCCATGTAAAAAATTTGGTACTGCATTGGTTTCGTATTAGTCCCGCGAATTTAGTCTCTCGTTAATGTCGCAGTAATATCGCTAAGGCCACTTTGCGGGACTAAATAATTTTTAGCTCGACAGGTCTCGCTTAAAATGCGAGAGTAATTGCAAGAGTTTGATAGAGACTATATTTTCACGTTGATATAAGTCTCGGATAACGCCCAAGATGAATTGCGGGATATGTAGCCGGTCAACATTTTGCTTTTTGTTGTCTTGCAAAATATACAAGATCTTATGCGAAACTTTAAAAGAACACATTTTTGCATTGTGAATTCTCGCTTAAATCTCAAGACAAACTGCAAGACATATTAGTGGCTACCAAAAATATTTTGGCCTTGAGAATTCTTGCAGAGCCAGGCAATGTTTTGCGACGGTACGATATCCGTCGCAAGGCCGCTCTTCCCCGGGTAAATAATTATTGCTTTTCGCAAGTATTAATAGCGATTTTCTTTGTTTTTGTACGAGTGGAGAAGAGAAGGAACGTCAACATGAAGACAAGGAAATTCAAGGGAATCGCCGACTAGTGAGGAATAGTCGAGAGTTCGCAGAAGACCAGCGAGGGGAGAGAATTCCGCGAAAGAGTGTCGTGGGCACGAAGTATAGCTCTGCTGCGACAGAGCATCGACTTTTTGTCCGTGTGTGTGAGAGAGAGGAGAGAGAGAGAGAGAGAGAGAGAGAGAGAGAGAGAGTGAAGACGCGCGCGGCAACGGCGCGGCCAATCGGGCGGGCGAAGAGCGCGAGGTCCGCGAGAGAAGGGGCAAGCCCGCAGGAACAGCGCGATTTCAGACTCGCAGCGATCTGCGAGGCTCGTCGGCCGACGTCGCGGCCCGAGGGGAGAGCGCGCTCATTGGTCGCGAGCGGAGAATGGGACTGAGCGCAAGAGTCGAGACGCGCGGCGCGGCATTCAGCAACTAGTATCGAGTCGAGACGGACGCGTTTTCAAGTTGCTGTTTTTTCCTTTGTCCAAGTTTCGCGTTTTCCGTGAGCCGAGGATTGATTCGAAGTGCGTCTAGCCGGGGTGTGAAGCGACTATTTCGAATTGCTATTCTTCGACGGACTTAGACGCGAGGCTTGAGGATCTTGCGGGGATCCTCGCTGAGCGGGTCTACCGAGAGCGGGAGAGTGCGGTGTGTGTTGCGTGGGGGTGTGTGGAGAGAGTTACGGGGAAAGAGCTAAGCAGAGGAAGTGGACGAGAGCCGCGAGTGTCAAGTAAAAGATCGTCACGTTGCTGAGGAAGAAGACGAGAGAGAGCGAGAGTTGCTGAGAAAGACGACGAGCGAGGTCGAGGGAAAGTCCACCCAGGAGTAAGAGGCTAGGCTAGGAGACGAGTGTAAGTGTTTCTTACTCATGCGCGGCCACGAGGTGAGAGAGAGTGGAGAGTGCGGGGAATGATAAAGAGATCGAGGGTTAGAGTGTGTGTGTTAGAGAGAGAGAGAGAGAGAGAGAGAGAGAGAGAGAGAGAGAGAGAGAATAGAGAAACGCGGGAAAGCGCGAGAAGAAGACGAGAACAAGTGCGAGAGAGAAAACGCGAATGCGTGGAGCGTGGCGTCGATTCCGGGAAGCCGGGTCCGCTTTGTGTTGGCGAGCGGGCGCGAGAGGGGAGGCAGTACGGGCGAGCGCGAGACGCGAGGCGACGGTTGCTCTCCGAGCGCGGAGAGGTAGCGCGGGACGTTACAGACCTCGCCGAAGTCGAGCCGTTCGCAAGCGGGCGAGAGATTGTGTGTTGGAGAGAGAGAGTGTGCGAGCGGCCATCATTTGTGCGTGAGGGAGAGAGAGAAGGATAGAGAGAGCAAAGTTTTGTTGCGCGGCGGAATCTTGTAAATTTTGGAGACCGAAATAAAGAGAGAGTTTCGATTGTAACTAAATTGACTCATTATTCCGACATTCCCGATTACTCCGATTCGGGTTGATCTAGCGGTCCCCCCTCTGAGATTAAGGCCGGGATCCGGAGGAATATAAATATTAGTGACGCGGATAAGGGGCCGTAAACGAAAGAGAAAATTTGTTTGCAGATTTTGCCACGTCACAGTTTGCTTTGCTTAGTCTGTATGTACAAAATAAATAATTTTATGCCATACATATTTGTTGATTCTTATATTAATTTTACCACAAAAATGAATATGTATTTCAATATCATAAAAATGTTCAACACAACACTTATACTATACATAAATAAATTAAATTAATATTTTGGTCGCTTGCCTGCATCTGGTGTGTATTTTTTTTGGTTGCGAAGTCGATTGCACAAATTCGTTAATACTCTTCTGTGCGTTTTCAACGATAACTTCGTAGTGGCATCAGTAACTTTTTTATTGACATAAACTGTAAAATAAAAATATAGATTATTTTTATAGAGTATGTAAGTATAAAACATTACTCGATGATTGCTTACTAAACACAGCTTTGAAAACGTCTTTAAGAATAGATTGCGTTCCTGCCCTTCCTGTTGGCGTTATTTTCTTTACTGCCGATTATTAATCTCATCAATCGTCTCGCCAATTCTTTGGGCTTGTCCCTACAAGACGTTTTTAAGTATGTCAACTCAGATGCGCATATGTAAATCGTAAATCCTTTGAGAAGTTTTATCTGTAAATATAATTATTCGAAATAAACAAAAGTTAAGTTGGTAGATCAAGAAATAACGTATAATATGTACATACTTCCTTCTTCAGGTTTACGTGTAACGAGGTTCATTCGAGCAAGTTCATCATCGCTATAGCGCTCCTCTTGAACCTCGTCCTTGTCATGGATATCATCGCTGTTGTCTACATCGCCCTCTGCATTGTCTTCGCCTCCTTCATCTTGTTGTCTTTCAGCCACCTCTGCTTCTTCTTCTTCTTCTGCACTTCGATTTCCTCCTTCCTCTGTTTCTTTTTCACCGTTTTCTACATCGCCCTCTGCATTTTTATCGCCTTCTATATCTTGTTCTTTTTCAGCTACCTCTGTAGATTCCATCGGCTCGGTCTCTTGCGCTCTTATCATCTCCGATTCACGACTATCAATGACTCTTCTTTTTTCTTTGGGGGTTCTTTGTCATCTTATTTTTCTTTGGATTATCCACACCATTTTCCTGAACAAGTTCCCCAATTTTCTTCCGTTTTTTCGGATTTTCTTGGTTTTTATAGTCTGTTTTCTCTTCTGCAGTTGATCCTTTTACTTTTTCTTTTTGATCTCTCTTTATTATCTTTTCTTTGATTAGAGGGACTGCTGAAATATATGTCGAGTACATATTAGTGAATTATTTAGAAAAACTTTAGAGTAGAAAATTATATAATAGTCTGATTTCAGTTCATATTATACAGTTTATGCTCTTTCAATAATTGAAGCATTCATTCGTTTACTCTTTATGAGAGTAAAGTAAATTACGTAACGAGTATGTAAAATATGTGACCGCATCGCACAGGGCGGGGGTTAGTAATTTCCGAGCGAATCAAGGGCGAGTAATGCCGTGTGCTATGAGCCAAAGGCCTCAAGGATGCTACCGTTAAGCGAATTCAGCATTTGATGCACGCCTACGCGTCTAACTCCGAGCCGCAACAAGAAGCCCGTCTTCGAGGTCACCGGACTCCCAGAGAGCGTGGCGGCTGCCCGCACAGAGATCCAGGCCCGCATCACCCAGCGCACCGGCATCCTGTCGCTCTGCATGCACGAGAAGAAAGACTCGCTCGAGGTGCTCTGCCGCGGCAGACTCAGCTCCATCCTCGGCTGTCTCGACCCACGAGGCAGTGCCAATGGCAGCAACGGTAGCAGAAAAGCGTTCTTATCCAGGGAAAACAGCTTGTTATCAAGCACCGGGGCGTCCGGACTCGACGATTTCGTAGCCGTCTGGGGTGCCGACGTGGAACGCGACAAGGAAATCGGCGAGTTTCACCTAGCTTTGAGTCGCAGACCACCTTGGTCTCGTCCATCTGATCCTTTCTTGACGACCTCGTTGGTAACCTGCGAACAAAAACACTTCTACCTCGAATGCGGCCACCGCATTTGTATGAGGAGCAAGCTCTCAAATGAAGTGAGAGCGTTGATATTTTCACGTATGTCGTTCAAAATATATAATTTATTCAAAGTGCTACGGTAAACTGTGATTTATTTTTTCATTTTTAGCTGCAGTGAGTTTTTTGGGCATTGGCTTTTCATTTTGCTTCTGTACTTTAGATTTATGACTCAGTTTCGTTTTTGTATCTCCGCTGGTAGATTCATCTCGCGGTACATCGATAGCCTTGAATTTCTCCTCATTATCAGATCTGTAAATTAATTTATTGTAAAAAAATTCGTTGTCATATAAGCTATTGCTAAGAAAGACAATATCTATATAAAAAATGTAAAAATATGGATATAAATAAGATAATCAATCTAATTTCATCATCTTCTGAATCACTGAATATAGAGCGTTTATTTAAAATGTCTTTCTCGAGATGTGTGCCAACTTGTACTTTAGTAGCAAGAATTTCTCGTTTTTCTTTCGCCATCTTCCGCTTTTTAAGTAACACTGCATTGGGGAGCGACTTCTTCCTTTACTTAGTCATGATATTGTCATCTGTGTCTATTTCTAATTGATCCAGAAATTCTTTATCTCCTAAGCATTAGTCAAAATTATTTGTGAAAAAATTGTTGTGAAAATTACGTTAATTCAAATCTGTCTAAGGCTCGTACTCACGTATGAGAAATCAATGAGAATAAAAGAAATTAATGAGAATAAAATTCATACGTTCTATAGACTTTTTAAAAACAAATTACTGTTCGATTCTAAGTTTCGATTCTAAAATCATCTACTGTGAAATATATTCTGGGCGGAGATACGTATATAGGTTGCATAGAAGTTTTTGTAAAAATTTGTAACTGCGATTGCCAACAATGTGATGTATGCGATGACAATATTTGTAAGTGCTATGCAATTATTAGCAATTACGAATATGAGCCTATATTTGAGTGTAATTTAATTGATGGTTCATTACCTTTCATTTATTCATGTAATATAAATTTAGATGCCAAACTTGCCGTTCCCGTAGAGAACATACTGCAAGTATTGATCAATTTACTTACGTAATTGAACCTGTAAATAACATTGAAAAAGAATGAAATAAACAAATGCAGTATAAAATATTATTGTATACTTTTGTATTGTTCAACAGGGTAGGATTAGAATTATAAATACGAAAATTAACTTAAGTAATAATAGCAATATTGAAATCTC
>JAZHPH010001282.1:0-11610 GCA_037356405.1 Nasonia oneida | reverse complement strand
GGTCGGATTAAAATGAAACACCCTGTATATATATATATATAGTTTATATATATATATATAAACTATTAAATTTACTTAAAATTCTAAGATACGCTTATTAAGTTTGTTATTATAATTAAATAATACAATTTTTAGATAGTAAAACCTCATTCGAATATACATGTTATAACGGTGCTTACTACCGTGTATAAAGGATCAGTAACGGGTATTCTGATCTAAAGAATATCGAGAGGAATTGACGCAGCAGCTCGTTGCAGGCTTCTTGAAGGCTATACGAAGCCTGGCCCGTAGCGCAGTATGCTGTATGTGCTCGTCCTTGAACATATTTTATAAAATTTCGAACTTCCGTGTGTGTACAACAGTGTATTTTTGGTTGTGTCAAGACGAGCAGTTTAAATAAATCAAAAACAAACTCACTAATTATCCGAGTGTTTATATCATTTCTGCGACCTCCCGATCCTATTGCGCTTACCCCAATTGAGCTTCCAACTGAGAGGATGAGCAGGAAGCGGAGCTGTTCAATCCAGATAAAATCAAAGGTAAGTGTCTTGCAATACGGCAATAGGCCACTACTGTATTCTCTCTTTCTCTCGCCATTTATTACATTAAAAGCCGTGTAGTTCTTCTTTCTTAAGAATTAATGACGTAACAGACAAGAGTTACGTACATCAATTAATTAGTCGCGCATCGGTTTTCTTGCTGTTTCATTTGTTCTCTCGGACATTTGTCTCCGGCTGTTCTTTAGGATTGCGGGGATAGCTAAGTACCGTCGGCACCTAAATCTATTATTTAGGTTCTTTGTCGCCCCCTTAACCCCACGTAATAGATAACCAGTAAACGTTACTGACCGATAAAGACCGCCGAGTCTAGGACATAACAGGTTATTTATCATTAACTTTTTGATGCATCGCATCCGGGAAACATTTTTGAAACATAAAAAAACCGCTTAATTTTGGAAACTTTTAAAACTTTTGAAATTCGAATTATATTAAATCAAAAATTTATAAAGAAAATGATAATTATTTCGAAATTAGCGACCTGTTCTATTCCAAACAAAATTTCGCGAACAGAGAATCGCTTTAATTAGCGACCCGATTTTGAGGACGAGGCAAGTCATAGTTATTAGCAAGTCGAACATATCTTATCAAAGTATTGTTGGAAAGGATGCGTGGAATAAATAATAATAACTTTGAGGTTTAAATGATAATATATTGAAAGGCTTGAGAGCCAGTCGTAGTCGGCAGTGCGTTGACAACCAGTAGATGGCGCGACGAGTACCGTTTTAAGTATTACGACTGTATAAATTTACATATTACAACAAGTATAATTCAGAAACCCCTTATACTTTGCACAAACCTCGAACGCTAGCCCGTCAATCCCGGAATCTTAGGCGTACCGTATTTAGCGAATATCGGGAAAAAGAATTAGACGGTAGCACTGAAGGAATCTCTGTTGCGCAAACCAAAGAGATTTTGACGCCTTCGAAAAAGGCTCTCCTCCGAACGTTTACGACCCTCTGTGTTACACAAGGGTCGGATAAGCCGAACTCGGGCGCTGACAGAGCCGCCGGACTAACCGAATCTCCCGCGACTCCGCCCTTCTTTTCAAATCTCGATCACGAGCAACAAAAAAATGTTACCGCTGATTTAAATGGCACTATTCGGAAATCAACCGTAGAAAAACGGGAGAAAAGTTTATTAAACGGATCAGTCCCCGAGTTAAAAATCTCAGAATCCACCATAGATAAAACCGCGAGTGATTTTTCAAACAATTTAAAAATAAATAAGACTACCGCGTTTATTGCAAGTGAGACGAATTCGCTAACACACGAAAACTCTGTAAATAATTTAAATTCTGTAGAATCAACGAAGTCAGTAGAGTCACCGGTAAATAAACAAATAGAGACATTATCCAAATATTCGTTAACTGCGACCGAGGAAGAAGACGTGCAAGAAACCAAGAATTTACGCGAAAAATTTATAAGCAATTTAAAAACTTGATTAAGCCCTTGTATAAACTAGCGCGCCACGCGCGGCCTTACGGCCACGGTGGCTTGCCGCCTTGCATCGCTGCGCGAAGCGTTTTGCGTTTAAGGCACGACCGCTGACGCTCGCGCTTCGCGCTCGCCATCAGGCCCACCGATGCTTACGTATAACTCACGCTTCGCGCTCGCTATTATTTAACGTTTGTGTTTTACATTCGCACTGTTATCTATTTATCAAAAAAAACAAATCGATAAAAGATCGTTTTTTATCTCTTTCGTTTACAATTAAAAGAAGTGTTGGTATATAATATATGGCCATGCATAGATTACATTTTTCTAGTTCTTCTAGTATTTAATCCATAATTTTCAATATTGTTTATTCTGGAATATAAATTCCCAACTTTAACATGCATTCTTTTATCTCAATGAGATTGTATATTATAAATATAATAAAAAACCATGATTTTTTCCAAAAAAAAATTTTTTATATAATAATTATCTTTTTATAGATCTTGAATTAAAAAATTTAAATTATATTAGATTAGATTCCATTTCGCTCCTAAAGTCATGAATTTTGCACAAAGATAGATTTATTACCAAACAGCAACTATGTCTCGGTTTTGCGCAATTTAAACAGAAAAAGTATTGGTCATATTATCATTTAAACAAAAAGTCGTACAACAGTTCGTTGGCTCTGTCGAAACGAGCTTGACTACTGCGCATACATTGTGCGCATCAATCTGGCGACCGGCCGGTGACATGTCCACGCAGCCGTTTGCCGTGTGTGTTTTGACGTTTCGAAACACCCTCCCGGCCTCCGATTACCGCAATGTGTTGCTCGGTTCAACTTTTCGGCGATATTATAAGTGAGTGCGTAGTGCAAAACGACAACAACGACGCGATGCAGCAGTGTTATAACTAGTTCAAAAATCAGAAGTGCTGCTATGGTGCCTGTATGTGTTTTAAAGCAGCATCTGCTCACCGCTATCTCGCTCGCGGATCGGCTGCTCGCGGTCCTTGCTTTGTAAAACGGTGCAAAACGTATTTAAAAGTGATGCACCCAGAATGGTTCTGACGATGCGATGTGTGAGTGTCAGTCCATCGAAGAATGCTTCAATATGGGAAGATACGTAACTCCAGCAAGAAACTTGACTTTTTGCTTTGAGGTTATCTTTTGTTTTTGTGACTACTCCTGCCTGCTGCTCCTGCTGATTCTACTGCTGTGCTGATATATTTTTTTTGTGAGATGCTGTCTAAGTGACGATTTACTATTACACAGATCTACAAAAAGTATTGCTGTGTTTTTGTATTCATCCTTTTTAAAACAGATATTTATTGTGTTATGTGCAGTAAAATCAGTGACTATGTGATTGTGTGATCTGTTTTTAGAGTTAAATCAGTGTTGTAATTGCAATGTCTCCTACTGGTGGCTATGTGGCATTGGCGTCAGAGGACAGTGATAATTTACTAATTATCGCTGCCAATTGGACCATGCATGCTTTATCCTGGAACTGATTCGCACTGTCTGGGAAGTGTAGCGCCTGGTGTTACTGGCTATTTCAAGGACATCAAGATATCAAGATGACCATAGAGCTAGATTTACTCTCCCTGTAGTGATGCTGATAGGCGTCTCTGGGTATTTTAATGTTATCTGGTCATGCTGCTTGGTGTTCCTGGCTAATCTAACCCTCCGGAGACAATCCTCGAGCTATATTCGAACTACTTGTTTGTCCTGTTTGGCGTTGCTGGCTGCTTGAACCACGTCTAGATGATCTTGGACCATGCTTGCTGGGATTATTGATTGATGTTATTGGATACTTTAACCACTTTAATATGGCTCTCGAGATCGGTTTGTACTATCGGACATGTTGGTCATATTCAAAATATTACAATGACTTGTACTGTATGTTTGATTAATTACATATCTTTAATAAGTTTTAATTTGAAATGCAGTGTGCATTTTATCAGTTTCTTAAATAGATATTTTTTCTTGCTTACGGGTACTTTAACAGTGATTATTAATATATTGCTAGTTTTCTGTTTGTAAATATAAACTATGTGACTGAAAAACATTTTTTGACCTTGTTATTCTAAAAGATCAGTGGACTCAATCTATCAATAATTATTTGTAAGAATAATTTGTAATATATTTTCCTGTGTATCTAGGTGTACAAGCAATGCTGCATTCATTGGCATCGCAGTCTACTGCATGCACCAGAGTATAACTGAAGATATTATTGACGTTGGTACCTGAAGCATCGCAATCTTGGAGTTGGAAGAAAGCTTCATCAAGACTCTGGCTGGAGGGGAGCAATAATTTCAAGGGCACCGGTCTCATGCTTGATCACCGATAACACTGGATTTTCCTTAGTGTGTAACTTTCAGGTACAATATGTTCTATATAATTCAAATACATTTCATGCAATTGATGTAATTTTTATTTTTGCAGATGCAGTGTTTCTAAAATGCAGGTTATACGTATATACAACCATGCATTTAACGCATAAATGGTTTCACTTAGAATATTATTTACAATGCAGAGGTTATTTTTTTATTTTAATTTTATCCTTTTTTTAGGTGAAAAAATTGAACATAATGGCAAGCAGTTGCAGCAAGGGATAATATTTTCAAAAGGATTCCATGGAACAAAATAGAAGATTGTTATTAATAAGCCCAGCCAAGATTTGATTTAGTAGTAGGGCATAATTTATAAAATTGATTGTTTAGAGTATGGTCTTAGTTTAGAGAAACGTGTCAGGCTTCTCAGAGCCTTTCTTCAATCTAAGTTATTTTCATTATTATTAAGTTTAGGTTTTCTAATGCAGTACAATATACTCAAATTTTGAAAGTAAATTGTGCTGATTTAATTTAAAAAAAATATCAATTATCTGTTGTCAAATTTCATGCGCTTATTGCGAGTTTATACAATAACGTTTATGTTGTCTTATTTATATACATGTACGGGATAATGTTCAGAATTTAACTAAAAGCTTATAATGATAAGATAATCTACAAAACTTAGGGCCTGATCTAGATCGTTATTAAACTATTTGTATCAAAAATCGTTTTTGAGGCTTTGTTTTGCATCGAAGTATTTACAAAATATATTTGCCTTAATAATAAGTTTTGTTTTGAAAATATCTACAACTTTTACATTTAACATTTTCATGTAAAACGTAAAGCTGCAAAGGTTTATGACCAATAATTGGATTTTTAGCTGTAAAAAAACGATTTTGGGCTGTTTACTCGAGTTATAAGCATTTTCATGATTTAATGTCAACAGGAAAAAGTTAAATTAAAGTCTTTTAGAGATAATCAGTAGTATATGTGCAAGGATAGGGACAAGATGGCGGCCAAAGAGGGGAGGTAAGAGCCTCAGTCGGCGTACAAAGATAGGGACAAAGATGGCCGCCGTTGTAGGGAACAGCTGACGCTCGTGCAAGGTTAGGTCCAAGATGGTGGACAGAGTGGTTGGTTTGTGTACCTCTCCCCTCTAGCCAGCGATATAGCGTGGTTGTAGCGTCTGTGAGTTTTACCCCCTCCCTTCAGCAGCTGTCAATGCATCGTGTACATGTGGCGTCCTTTTAACTATGTGTTGGTGAGGTAGATTTCTACACCTTCTAACACGTATGTATACATATGTGTACATGCACGTACGTATGCATACATATGTGTACACGTCCGTACGTATGCATACATATGTGTACACGTCCGTATGTATGCATATGTGTATACGTCCGTATGTATGCATATGTGTACACACATCTCCACATTCAGGCATATGTGTGTGTGTGTGCACGCGAGCGTCTGCTCGAGAGCGTCTATACACGCTCATATGAATATCATAATAATAATAATAATAATTATAATAATAATTATTATAATAATAATAATAAATATCAATAATAATTACGTAAAACTAAATAAATGATAGGTGCAGGAATATGTTCAGTTTCTGTAAATAAGGAAAAACAGGTTTGTATTTTATGTATATATATATATTTAAATCATGTGCTGTATTTTCAATATTTATGGAATAATTATTCACAATAATAATAATATTCAGTTAGGTTTCGTAATTTTTTCAATTACAGTTTCTGATATTATATTACAATGCAGTGTTAGCAGTTCACTAAAAATTACGTCAAAATAATTTTTATTAAAATTCTCGTTAGTTGATATTGTATTTTTAATTTCAGTATTTTTCGAGCGTAAATACTGTTTGACATAGGATTTAGTTTGAGGGAGTACAGTATTTTCAATAAATTTTTTGTAAACATTATTAATAATATCGTTACTGCACTGTGACACTGCAGAGGCTATTTTGACACATGCCTCAATCGTATAGTCGATACACTCAAGCATATTAACAATGCCCTCAAAAGTCGTCTTCTGTAGAACAATTGCAGGAGAGTACGCTTTTTTCTTATTGCTCACTTCATATTCTACACGTTCGTTAGTGATTATTGATGTGTAGCTAGTGGTGGTCTTCTCCTCGATTTTATCCAGTAATATAGCTTTGGTCCCATATGAAGTTGTAAAGCTCAGTGTAATTCCGTTGAACGAGATCTTGTCAAAAGCTGCTGGATTATTCTGTACTTCGTCACTAAAATAACTATTAATTTTAGCAAAATGTAGTTTGAACGTAGTCCATGTGTCGGTTGTGAAATTTATACCAAAAAATGTTTGATTAATTATTTTTACAATACAAGTAAAATCGTTATTGCTTTGGGGCTTAAGACCAACGATAATTTTTTTAGTACACGATTTGTTTAATGGATAAACTCTTGAATATAGTAAATATTGCAGAGCATCTTCTCGTGAATTATAAGATGCCATTGCGATGCACTTTGTATCTCTTGACAAACGAGTGTTGTTCATGTTTTAAACAAAACTTGTAATACTACTGTGAAAACTGATGTGAAAACGTACTTCTGTTACTTAATGCCGTAGCAACTTGAATACTCAAAGACTGTCACAGCCATCCTTTAAATACGTTTGCGTTAAAGGGTAGTATACGTGTTTATACAAGAGAGGGAAAGAGAAAAGAGCGTGTATGAATAATAACTCTAATGACTAGAGTATGGTGAAATTTGTGTTTAAATATAATTACCTAGATAGTACGCTATGCCGTCGCCCCACTACGGCTGATAGTATCGGACAGCGACGCTTCACTGATGCATTTAATATGTCTCATAAACTCAGTCGTTCAAACGCAGCCTCAGTAATGACGATGCGTCGTTATCGTTCTTTTAGTTAGGAATCGGTTGTCTAAATTACTTTATTATTATTAGATCATCAGTCGCAATACCATGCATGGGTAGTCTGTGTCCGTCCTAAGCACGCCATTAACGACATACACAGCGCGACGTTGTAGACCATTAAACTCCCTAAACGGTCACTTCGATAGGTCATTAAGGGTCTCGGGTCGGTTCAGCGCTCTCCAGTCCCCGCCAAACGTACGTCTGAATTTCCAAAGATTCACTTTGTAGCCCGAAAAGTATCCTTCAAAATTATTTTATTACAGGTGCATTAAAGTGCCTACATATAATAAAATAATTTTCGTGGATATACGTATGGCTAAGGATGGTCCGCTGTTATTAAAGAACGGTATCGTCAGGAGGTTCAGAGTGGGGAAACTATCGGTATATAAGGTCCTAAGGAGTAGTTTAGTTTACTATTCTAAACTTACTGTCTACAAGTGCGGATTGTGCACAGTGTCTAGTGTGTTGTGCAGCTATCTGAGTCACAGAGAACTTCTTGAGTGTACAAAATGGATTTCAAGACGGAGTCTTTGTTCAAAATCTTCAAGGATGCCCTGGGCGTGGCATTCCTCCACGCTAGAGGTGACAGCAGGTGTATTCAAGAAATACGTAGGTTTCGGGATGAACTTCACGAAGTGAAACTCTATATGAGAGCCTATCAACCCCGTGGCGGAGAACGGACCAACCGCACCCTGACCACGGCGCTGAGGGATGCTGTCAGGACTGTGAGAAGGTTGTTCCGGGAATTTATCCAGACGCAAAGCACGGTGTGTATCGGTGTCTTACATAGACACAGGGTGTTTAAAGAGGATTTAGACTCTTTAGAAACGGTGTCTATAGTGCTTAGAGCACGAGGAACCGAAAACGCACCTGAAGTAAGAGCCTTGATGGGTCATTTACTTCGACTGAGAGAGGGTAAATATTTATTATTAAAATTCGTAATGTATTAGTTAAAACTGCGACTTTAATATTATTACTTATTTTAGGTCTATAACGCGAGAATGATGCTCTCGACGCTCTGAATGCAGAGCTACCTGGAGACGTGTCATTCGGTTTAAATGACGAGGACCATCGGGACGCCGAATTGATGGTTTTGGAAGAGTTTGACGACGCAAGTTCTAATCATCATCGTCAAAATCAAGAAGAATATGTGAATAGCATAGGTGATTATAGTGACTCTAGTGAGGGCGGTTCAATTCTAGGCAGTGGCTGGACCAGTGATTTGAGTGGCTGCTTCAATGAGTACGAAAAAATACGCACAGTGGAGAATCTGGATGAAGAGTCTATGGAGATTCCGGACGCGCTATTGGAAGAAGCAGCCATAGCAGCTGAGGAAAACTTTTCACTAACTGAAAGAACCGCAGCAGATCACCCTGAGGTGACCTCAACGGAGCTCCAGGAGGCCGCAGCAGCGGAATCTAATGAAGTCGCAGCAGCTGAGGTTCAAGAGGTAGCAGCAGAGCTTCAAGAGGCAGCAGCAGCGGGGGTTTCCGCGCCAACAGCAGCAGACCTTTCAGGAGCACCCGAACCAGCCGTCCCGAAAAATATTGAGTACTTTGCTGTAGTTTCGGATAGTATAGATTACTATCCTAGATTTAAGACTAATGCTAGGGAAGTCAATTTAAAAATAAATGAAGATGTTTTAGTTAGCGATAGACCGGATGATTTACAGAGATGTATGCGGAATTTATTTATTTATATAACTGAAAATTGTGCGTCGACTGATTACGTAGGAATCACAATATCTAGTAATTTTCTACCAAACGGACCGTTACATAATTTTAGATTGTTGACCGACTACCAATTCAACGATCTCTGGAGGATGATAGATCTTATCACTCAGAGTTCGCGTGAATTGAAAGATGATGACACGTTATGTATTAGAATAATTAGCATCACACCGCCTACGGGTAGAGGGTCCCTAACAAATTATGATATTATAAAATCAAAATCCGTAGTTAGCATAGTTAATAAAGACGCTAAATGTCTACCGCGCGCGTTAGTCGTAGCCTTAGCGCACTGTGCAAAACAGGAGCAGGATTCGCCTATCGTGAAGAGCGAGTGGGAACGGATACGAAAAAGTAAGTTGAAATTTCAGCTGGAAAAAGCTGAAGAGTTGTGTAGAAACGCAGGTGTTGATATTAATGAAACACTTGGTTGTGGGTTGCCCGAAATAAAAAAATTTCTGGATTTTTTAAAATTAGGTGAGACTATAATTAACATATACACGTTAGAGCAATTAGGTACTGGTGACTCAATATTTTTTGATGGTTATAAATACGTAAAATCTGAAAATATAACTCCAAAACGTTTTTTAAACATACTATATAAACAAATAGATAATGAGGTAGGTCACTTTGACGTTATCACCAGCTTAACTGGGTTAACAGCTTGTAGATATTACTGTCCCTTTTGTAACAAAAAATTAAATCGTAAATCAACGCACAAATGCGCGTATACGTGTGACCGGTGTATGACTACACCTATGTGCCCGAAAAATACCGAAATAATAAAATGTCGCGATTGTTCACTTAATTTTTACGGTGAAACGTGTTACAATAGACATTTAAAAATAAACTCATTTAATAAAAATATCAACATCTGCGCTGCCGTGAAAAGGTGCAACACTTGTAATAATATCATATCCGTTGAACAGAACGCTCATGAATGCGGTAAATCATACTGCCCCACTTGTACATGCGTAAGACCGTATAATCATTTGTGTTATGTACCGATTGTCCGAAATAAAATTAAAAAAAATGTTGAGAATACGGTACATAGCAAAGCCATAGAAAAACCAGCGCATGCTTTTCTTTTTTATGACTTTCAAACTACCCAAGAGGAAGAGTTCGAAAGTCTCAGTAAAACTTCTTTTAAACATAATGTAAATTTAGGTGTAGCGCAGTTATGCTGTGAAAAATGTATTGATTCAAATATGAATCAAGAATGCGAGTTTTGTGGCGGTGGTGTAACTGTTGTGTTCAAAGGCACCAACACCGTAAAACTATTTATTGAATATATAATAAATGCAGAATCGTCAAAACCAAAAAATATAAAACAAATTGTGTGTATAGCACACAATAGTAAGAGCTTTGACGCTCAATTTATATTAAAATACTTTGTTGATAAAACAAACTTTACACCTAAAGTTATAATGAATGATACTAGTATCATGCTTATGACTATAGGTGAAGGGCTCAAATTTGTTGACAGCTTAAATTATTTTCATATGAAATTATCTGACTTACCAAAAGCTTTTGGTTTTTCCGATGATCCGATTAAAGGTACGTTTCCGCATTGATTTAATAAAAAGGAATATTATAACTACGAAGTTACTATACCTGACGAGAAGTTTTTCTCTCCACACTCCATGGGTGTTCACGAGAGAGAAAAATTTCAATCGTGGCATAAAGAGATGCGGGAATCTAATTACGTTTTCAAATTTCAAACTGAAATTTAAAAATATTGTAAAACCGATGTTGACATTCTTAGAAAAGCTTGTTCAGCGTTTAGAAAAAGTTTTGTAGAAGTAGGTAGTACATGTCCGTTTGTTGAAGCATCGACAATTGCTAGTGCTTGCTCGAAAGTTTTTCGTAAGAACTTTCTCAAACGTGACGAAATAGTCATAATACCGCCTGGTGGTTACAGGAAGAAAAATACTCATTCTAAAGAATCTTTAGAATGGTTGCTTTTCAAAGAGAAGGAGACAGGATTCGACATTCAACACGCTGGTAAAGGAGCTGAGGTTAGGCTCACCGAAAACATTTTGGTTGACGGTTACTATGAATCGGTCACCGGTGATCGATACATTTTTCAATATCATGGGTGTTTTTATCATGGTTGTACTTCATGTTATAAGGGTACCGAATGCTTAAAATCTGTACATGGTACGAATTTCGAAGAAAAATATACGCGAATTTTAAATACATCGGCTCGAATAGTAAAGGCTGGGTATATATTAACTGAAATTTGGGGTTGTGATTTCAAAAAAATAAAAAGTAATTTTCCAACTGACATAAAGAGATATATTGACAATCACCCTCTGTTATGGTCGGACATTTTGAATCCTCGCGATGCCTTTTATGGTGGTCGAACGGAGAATACCGTAAATTTGGCAGAAGTAAAGGAAGGTGAAACAATCGATTATGTCGATATATGTTCGCTTTACCCTTACATTTGTAAAACAGGTAAATTTCCTATAGGCCACCCTGACATTTTTGTGGGGGACGAGTGTAGGCAATTAACCGGGGATAATAACTGTTTAAGTAGGGTCGAGGGGTTAGTAAAATGTCGAATTCTGCCTCCACGTGATTTTTTTCTTCCTGTACTACCTGTGCGAATGCACAAACGTCTAATGTTTCC
>JAZHPH010001281.1:0-11617 GCA_037356405.1 Nasonia oneida | reverse complement strand
TGAAAATCATCAAAATCGGTGAGTTCGGGTTGGGTACCTTTCCTTGTCAGAGTGACCACTAGATTTTCCCGAGATCTCGTCCACCCTCGAAAGAATTTTCTTCCTCAGTGTAGAACAGTTGACATTTTTTTTTCATACACTTTCCACAATACAGGTGCATTAGTGCCCTTTTTTACATAATACAGGGATGCCCTGAATATCCCCTCTTCTGGACCTGTGGCTCACCTACGCTACCACCACCACTCTCACGCCAAGTCAGGTCATCCCTTGTATTGGGCCGCACGCGCCCCCCTCCCCCCACCACCGTCTACTCTGAACCGTTTACCACCACCACCAGTAGCCGGAATTTTCTCGCAGTGACACCAAACCGCTTTAAAAAAAGGGTACACTTGACCGTGAGCATCCGTACACAGTTTACCTCTCGCTCTATCCAGTTACTCGATCTTTGTGGAATTGTGTTTCATTGACGTCCCAACTGGAAAAACTCTCGATTCTTTTACCTTGTGCATCGCTGTAAATTCACTGTGCAGTTCAAGATAGTGCTTTATTTAACAAAAACGTCTAACTAATTGAACAAAATGTTGTGCATTTCAAGACAGTGATTTATTTACTTTATTCAACAACAACATGGCTAAAGCTATCTTACTTGCAAACCAGGAAAAGCAAGATGTTGTTGCCGAAGAATTAAACAGAGAAAGAGCAAAAAATCACAGTCCTCCGCTTCCGTTTGCCTCTACGTATCTTCTAAACAAGTCGGGATCGAAGAAACTTTATACCGGCTTGGAATACGATGATTCCACACAAAGATACCAACCGATTATTGAACTAAAGAATACTCAATATTCCAGAGGGCTCAGAATCGATATCGAAAGCTGGCTTGAACTAGCAAATAAACTAGAGGATATTTCGACGTATTTCAAATCAAACAGTGTTGCGTTATGTATTCAACAACAAGAACGTATAAAACTGAAAAAAATGGACATTATTCTAACTATTTCATACGGGATGAAGTCAGTAATGTTCGTGCTCCAACAACAGCTACAACAAGCTCAAGAATCTCTTTACGTCCAAAAGAAGAAGAGGGCCTTGATGCCATCAATAACAATGCAGAAGCGGACATTTGATGGATTATTGAACATTGTTATCGGCGTTTAGAACGCGTATTGAATGAAATTAATGAGTGCAAAAATTTGTTACGCGACGAAATTGCTGAAATTTTAACGTTGTATGACTACCATAATACTAAACGAAGCTATGATATTATTAAAAGCATAGTCATTGACAAAAGAAAATATTTAAAAGAAAACATTTTTAAAAAACTCTCACCGAACAATTCTTGTTTTCTTGATAATTATTTTAAAATGATTTTCACCGAAATGATAGTACTTCATAGTGACGTTTTTCACGATAAAGTTTACAATATTTTCTGTAATCAAAATGCTCAAAAAATATAAATAAAAAATGTATTTACATAATTTTGCTTTTACAAATTTTTAACCTTCACCATCCTCCTCACAACTACCCGATTATTTAAAAAATGTTCTATTGAAAACATACTATTTACGTCAATCTTTAGTACAAAAATTCATTTTAACAAAGCTTGTAAAATAAAGAAAAACCTTCAATTTTTATTTATAGTCTCTCGAACTAATATTAGAGACTTGTGGATCTCAATGTACTAGCTGGCAATAAACAACACTCTCGACAGTTAATGTGAACTGATAACCGTAAAAAAAGGCTTTGACCTTTGTTGAATATAGAGTGTATTTACAAGTGTTTAAATCTAAGGAAAAGAAGTGAAAGTTAAAGTATTAAAGTACCGACACGTGAACAACTATATTGTTTACGGACGACACTGTGAGGCAAGTACGAGCGCTCACAGTGATTCGGCAATACGTACTGACTATACAATCAGCGAGAGCGGCAGAAGGCCGCTCGCGCAGTAGGCGGAAAGAGTAGGAGCGAGCGATCGCGCGTTGCCATGGCAACCCCCTAATCGTTGCCGTGTGAGCAGGCTAATACTTTCGAATTCGCGACAACGGCTCGCTTCTCGAACCTTCCAGCTCTCTCTCGGCGTAACCGACTAGTTTTCGAACAGTTTTATTTCTTCGAGAAAACACATAATAGCATTTCTCTCACTGCTTTTTCTCGTATCTTTCCGCCAAATCGCACGAAATTACACTTTGTCAAAAAAAGGGTCGATTCCTCTACACATCGTGTAGGAAAATAATTCTGCTGCAGCTCATTGCTACAATGCCACTCTCATAGCTCGGTATGCTATATAAAAAAAAGGATCAATGCCCATGTCGTAGCTAGCCAACAGATAAACGCACTTATTGTCCTTTTCATTGTGCAAATGACCTCCTGGAGCGCTGGTGCGATCCCTACACCCACACGGGCCCTGCAGTACCCCCCGCCGGGGACGCGCCAGTAGTATATGGGCTGGTATGGAGAGACTGGGCGTGGCCTAGGTGACGTCACCAGTCCCGTGGCTGGCGCCAGTTGTTTATGTAAACAGAAGCCCATGTTTATATCAACAGTAGCTGATAAGGTTAATAAACATGATTTACGACCGCTACTGTCATAAACAGTCTATCATCGATGGGTGCCTTTTGTTTATTTATAAATAATTATAAATAATTTTTAAACAAAAGCTATATCACGCATACGACGTCATAAGGTTAACATGATTTACGACCGCTACTGTCATAAACAGTCTGTCATCGATGGGTGGCTTTTGTTTATGTATAAATAATTATAAATAATTTTTAAACTAAAGCAATATCACGCATACGATGCCAGCCCTCCCCCTTTTACCCAAGCAGACTCGAGCGCGACTCTCTCTCTCTCTCTCTCTCTCTCTCTCTCTCTTGCGCTGTCTACTCCATACCGGCCCCGAGCTCGAAAGCACGTGCGCGACTCTCGCTATACTAGCCCGTATTCCCCCTCTCCTTTTACACTATAGTAGCTCCGAGCTCTGACGCGGCGGCTCTCTCTCTCTCTCTCTCTTTCGCTGTCTACTCCATACCGGCCCCGAGCTCGAACGCACGTGCGCAACTCTCGCTATACCAGCCCGTAGCCCTCTCTCCTTCTACACTATAGTAGCCCCTGAGCTCTCGCGCGGTGGCTCCCGCCGCTGCTGTACCGGACCCGCTTCTCTCTCTCTCCCCTCTCTACGCCATACTCATGCGCGTCCGCCGTCTACCTGTCGTATACCTGCTGTTTGGCCCTTGCGCCGGCTCTGATCCTTTCTGCGAGGTAATATGTAACCTGTATGATTTCCTACTACACGGTGACGCAAGGCCTACTCTAAATTTCGGCTTTGGGGTTTATTGATGGGATTTGTACACATTAAAATAGAGAAATTTTTGTTTGATACACTCTTATATTTATTTAATAAAACAGTAAAAATTGAATACATGATATATTTATGCGCGCGTGTGTATGAGTGCGTGTGTGTGTATGCGTGTGTGCGTAGAACAATAAAGCATATTTACAGCTTAGAAACTAACGATAGGAGATGAATAAAAAGAGTTATATCGGAAACATAACGTCGTACACATCTTTTGCGATTCTGGCTAAGCCAAACGCATAGGTTTCTGTTAAAACGACATCTAAAACGTCGACGCTTACAGTGGCGAAATTCAAGTTTGTCTTAACAATTTCGTCGATTTTATATTTATGAAGGGCGTAATATTGTTTGAACGAGTTTACATTTTTCAGAATTTCACGACATACTTCAGCCTCTTCTCTTTTCAAAGCGTCTTTTATATAATCTAAAATTGAGTCCACGCCGCGATTAACTAATCCCGAAAGCTCCTCGAGCTGTTTAAAACGCAAATCGATGCACTATTTTACCTGTTTTAAGCCAGCGAACGTTTGTTGATGCATAATTACACTAGGCGGACTCTCGTACTTTTTCTGCTTCTTGCACGCAGGCTGTGCAGGTGGATGATGTTGTGTTTCCTAGTCATGGCAGCCGACACTGCTGATGAACTGCTGACCGTTGTGGGTTGTCATTTCTGTTGTAGGTGCTGATGTTGCTGTTGGCCTCTCGTCGATGCCGATCGCCCTTGCTCCGAAGCTGTTTGTGAATGTGACATCGTGATTTGGAAGGATGATCTTGCTAGGATTTCCAAAATACTGGTAGAAGGTGAAGGAGTGATTCAGATATGCATCCATAGCATCCATCTGATCTTTGATCACTTCCCAGCTGTTTGTGTCGAGTGTCACATACTTGGCTGGCGATCCATTGGCACAAATTTTTAACACTGCTCGTAGTAACCGCCGTAATACTCCAGGCCTATGGTTGCACGCTTGCAGTTTGATTTGTTGAGCGCGTACGTCGTCGAGTACAACAAGTTGCAGGTGATCGACTTATTTTTCCAAGACTCGGCACATGGTGCTGCTGCTGCTGTCGCTGCTGCTGCTGCTGAATCCATTGCAAAGATTTTTTACGCACGAGGTCTACTTGACGAGAGTGTTCTTACGACTGATGGCTGGCGACTGCGCCACGACACCTTTATAAAGCATGGGACGACAAAGAGCGAGCGTCAACGAGTCGCAGATCTTTCTAGAAACGGCCGTTACAGTATTTACATTCCATAGTGAAACGAGACGCGTTTGATATCGATAGAAGTTGTTTTGTTTAATCCAACCATCACAGCTAGTACGTTTGTATAAACTGCTCAGATAATAAACATCCGGTCTTGGCTGTGCAGATCTGATTACAGTAACCCCGTCCTGTAGAACTCGTGCGTGGGAATGCGTTGACTCGATGATGGCGATGACGCATTGTTTTATTTTGCATTCTTTTCATGAGCCTTCGATAAAACTTAACGGCTAATGCGTCATTCTTGACAAAGTCTGATGAAAAAAAACGTAGATATTTTCGCAGAGAAATGCCACTATACATATGATACAGAAACATAATGCAGTGCTCGCCACATACTTTAGAGTCGACGCTCTGCACTTGTTTTTTATTCCAATTGAATCGCGTGCAGTTTTTTCCGAGTCGATCAAGATGATGCTTTGATACGGGTGTAACTCCGTAGCTGTCAAAGTAAATTCCATATCCATTTGTATCTATAAAGATGGCAACCCAGTGTGATCCTGGCTGATCGGACGTGTCGAGATTCGTTACAATAGCTGCCGGTGTGGATAGCAATTTCGGAACGTGATTAGCAGCGTAAACTCCTACTGAATCGGCTTTTAATCCTCTAGTAGCTGAGATTATTTGACGCGTATTCATGTTGATGGTGCATCTACGTACTCTTCTTCTACCGCACCGTCTTTTTTCTTGTCAGCTTCTTTTTTAATTCCGTCAACAACGTCGCTAGCACGAAATCTTTCGGGATAGTGATATCTCTCCATCTGCAGCCGATCGTAATCTAATATAGCTTGGTACATTACTTGGCTATTTATGTTGTACGGGTCGCTTTGATGAGGACTGGCAACGATTGAGTGTATCCACCTTCTGATTTGATAGGCTCGACGCAGTGCGCAAAAATTTTTCTTGTTCTCGAATTTCTTGATACCATGGCTGGTGCACAGCAAGACGTTAGGGAATTGCACAGATAGTTCGTCAAATGAAGGCGCGCTAAAATCTTCTAAATTTATGATTCTTCGAGCCACTACTTTTTCCAAAAACTTGGCTTTTGCCTGGCCACGCACGTATATATGGCGCGCGTCTTTCACCAAGTTGCACAGATTACGACGCAGATTCTTCAAGGAGATATCTCCATCGTGCCACTCTAAACCGTGTACATCGAGAGTACAGTAATTATTTGTCTGTTGCATATCCACGGGTAATTCGGTAAAACTGCACGGTGCGCGAATGATCCAATGACCAACTATACGACTCTGGAGCGATAAAACTCCGACTTCTTTGGGAATAAATTTTTTATTTATATCCCGAAGGCCTTGAATATCGATCACGTAGTCCGTCATGGTGATGCTGCTGCTGCTCGAGTACGTTAGGTGCTGGCTGTTTCGAGAGGGAGACTAACTGCATACTGTCAGCGCGCTCGCCTTATGAAGCGCGAATCAAAATTTTTTTTGAGGCGCTGTGATCGAGTGTGCGTGCGCATTAAGTGCTAAAATCCGTTACGATTTGGCGGTTAGAGTCGATTTCCAGAACGTTGTCGTACTCTGCGTAAACGATACAGTTGATAGCAGTGAGAAGAGCTGTCTCAAATCTCACTTCTATGCGTATGCTACACGAGCGCACGAGATTCCAATGTGTGGCACAGTGTGCCGATAAATCAGGAGTGAGATCGAAGGCCGTCAAAAAATTTGCCTTTGTAATAGTTGTAGCGATTGATGCCAAAACCTTCGTTGAGAAAATGCACGCCTGTACCCGTGTAAAGTGTTTGAAAAGCGTCAATGTAGAGTTTGTCGATACCCGTGAAACGTGGTTGCAAAGGTTTGCTTGGAATTTGTATGAGTGTAGCTTCTTTGATGCTGAGTTTGAATTTTCCATCGGCTGTCGCGTCCATCAGACAAAAAGCATCCTTACTCCTCACTAGACGTACGCGCATTTCTACGCCATTCATCAGCATTTTATCCTGATTAAAGAGGTCGTGATGTAGATGTCCAATCATGTCAAAGTATCGTCGATTCTGTGTAAAATATTTGCGATTTTCCAGCCCTTTGTTCACGGTAATAGGTGCCGTGGCAGTGCTCACCGCATTAGCTGGCGAATCGAAACCACCGCTCGTGTCGTCGTACCACAGACTCGCTGTAAGATGTGACTCTTTAGCAGCTGGAGCGTAGTTGAGAAGCGTCTCGATGTACGCTCTGTAAGGATAGGCATTATTAGGCGGCGAAACAATTTTCTGATTGAAAAAAACGTCAATCTGATTGAACATTGAATGCATGAAATTGTTGATCGGTCCGACTTTAAGGTCTTCGGTCGTTGCGGTAGCCTCGTCAGCGGGTACGATTTTAGCTTGAACATGAAGCATAGTGTGAGCCAGATCAAAGTAATGCTCGCTACCTGCCGGCACGACAAATTCCAATGGTGCGTCGACATCGTCGCTAAGAGACGACACAGGCTTATAATGCAGAAAGCGGCTGCTTTCAATTGACGATTGGGTGGCTGGAAGCGTGAAAAGATCCAGCTCGCTGGACATGCATTCCGTCGAGTGAGAATGTAAAAATGCCATTTTTACCCCAAACTAAATACGCCTAAGACCAAAAATATCCGTAACACTTCTCAAATTCTGCTGCTGCTGCTGTGTACTTCTCTTTTTAGGCCTCTTCTTCGTTTTTCTCGTGACTCTTTTCTTCCGTCCTGCCGTATGTTGTTTGCGTTTTTTGCTAGAGCCGATTGTATTCGATGTACGCGTCTTTCTCAACTGACGCCTTCGATGCATTGTGCGTGATTTATAACCAGAGCCTTTCATCATTTTTGCTATCTTTTCACCGGCTTTTCTCTTCAATTTTTGTCCAGACTCTTTAGTACGATATTTGAACGCCTCCTTGAAATTCGAGCCGTTGTTTGCAACGTTATCCAACACGTTGATGCCTGTGCGCACAGCCTCTTTGCCCACAGCTCTGGTACTGAAAGCGATGTACGGAAGAATTTTGCGAAATAAACCTCCGAGCCACGCATCTACACCTCGTCCGCGCTGATACGTTGAACCGGAATAGACGTGTCTCACTCCTCCACCGCCTACTTGCTCGTCGTAGTAGCGTATGTAGTGACTCATCGGACATAGCATTGCTCTCTCTCTCTCTCTCTCTAGCGATTACGTATAAAGTGAAGCGTAACCGTCAGCGTTCCATATTCGAATGGTATTCGCACTCCGTGCTGATCCCTTATATCTATGACAATCGAGCGAAAACTGTGATGTAAAAGCGGAATATAATGAGCAGGTGCAAAATGTCTCACGATATTACTGCCGAATTTGTACTTTGCACTATCCACGGAAACTATACGCAGTAGAGCAGCTTGAGTGTCGCCTACAGTGTGTGGCTCGCATACATCCGTGTACACGTAGAGCTGATCGGGAATAGCTCGGGATAGCGATGCTGGTCTGTTTCCTAGTGCGACTACACTACCCATTGACGATGTGACAAAGGTGCCATTTCTTCGCCTAGTCTCGGAATCTTCGAAACCGAAAATGCGGCAAATTTTTTCGTTAAACGTTGTCTGATGCTGATCATCGCAGGCACACTTGCGCTGTAGCATGTAGTAGCCCTTTTGAAAGGGTGCAACTTCGAGACGCAGATGATCGTGAAAGGCAGCTGATTTATTTATTTCGTTGGCTAGTTGCTCGATCTTGTCGTAAATACCGTGCGGAAAAAAATGCGTTTCCTGCTTTGCCTTTTCCGACTGTTTAAACGTGTAAAAGGCATCCGATTCTTGAATGTGCATGACAGTGCTCGGCACGTGAATTTCGACGAGCGCAACGGACCAATTCCCGCTGAGTCTGAGCTCGCGCGAGAGCTGCGTTGTAAAGCAGCTGGTGGCGTTTTCGCTGTAGTACGTCATACTGCTGTTGCTAGGCAGAACTAGGTAAAAATCGTTCTGGTCCATTTTTAAATTGTTTGTACTTCAGAGGCTTTGATCCACGAGTTGAATTTGTCCGGATAGCCAGCCCACTTGACGAGTAGCTGCTTCTTCGAGCCACGACCCTTTGTACGCGTTCTATTTTGAATTGCTCAGCAGCGTCCGACATGCGTTTCGTGCCAACGTGAGTGAGCTCCTCGAGATAGAAAAAGCCGTCAATCTCCTCACCGTTCAAATCTTCCAGGATAAACGTTGGTAACTGCTGTCTGTTGGATATGCGCTTAATCTTGAAAACTTCCTCGCTAAAGTTTTTTTCGTATCCCTTCTCGAAAGTATTTTTCGTGCGACTAATGCGTACGTAAGATCCGGGCTTGTATTTATTCATTACACCTGACGCCATCTTTTCGCGATTCTTGTAAGTCGATTGCAGACGAGCTCTTTTCGCTAAATTTTCGCGCGCTTTCGCAGCATTGTAGATGCTCACGTCACAGGGGCGCATCTTTGTACCGCTGTGTTGCGTATGATTGTAAGCCTCGATGATTTTCTGCACCACGTCGATGTAACGTTGCGTTTTATTGTGAGAAAAGTATCGCCACATTCGTTCGCGTATAGTACGGTTTAGTCTTTCCACTACAGCAGCTTTGATATCGGGATTTCGAGCTGTACGGAATTTGATGTCGCCTTTTTTCAAAAATTCCTGAAACGTCGAGCCTACAAACTCTTTACCCTTGTCGGATTGTAAGAGTATCGGGACGCGACCGTTGCTGCGCTCGAGTATTCGTCCGAAGGCTGCGGTGACGTTGGCTGTAGTTTTATCGCGTAGAGGCTCCAGCCACGCGTGTTTACTCAATACATCCACCACTACGAGTAGATAACAGTATCCGTCGTTGTGCTCTTTGATCGTGGTTAATTGAAGCAAATCGCACTCCCATACGTCGTCAATGTTGCTCACGTTGTAACTTAATCGCGGAAATTTACGTTTAACGGGTCTGTGAAGAGTATAGGCGTCTTGATTACTAAGCCACTCGTATATACGTTCTTTCTCCCGCGTGTCAGCCGCGCTAAATAATTTGCCTTTTCGATTTACATGCACGAGATTGCGCGCACCCGCGTAACCAGCCTCGTGCGAGACATCGTAGTATTGCTGCTCGTACGACGACGACGACGACGACGACGACGCCATGCTTAAAAGTTTACGAGACGTAGCCACTTGTTCTTTGCTCGATTTCTCGTCAAAGCAGGCGATGCCGGTATTCGCTGCTGCTGCTACTAGCGTTGTGTATTTCCATCAACGCGTCGATGCTCTCTTTACTAGGCAGTCGTCGTTTCGCTGTATTATTCGGCTCTGTCAAATTTTTACCAATTTTCACTATTTCCGGGTTTCCAATCAGCTTTATCGGTTTGTCGACTGCGTTGATGAATTTGGCGAAAGGTAAACGACTGATGGGCACTTCCAACTGATCCAGTGTTTTTTTCCTGCGTGCGACAACGTCGCTAATCAGTTCTATAATGTTGGAATCTTGTATGGGCCGGCCGTCTATACTGACTCTGCCAGTGCTATCCCACTTGAGACGATCGCCGGCAACGGTTTTCCAGTGTTTCAGCAGAAGCCGCGTTTTTTGAGCGTAACTCTTGGGCACGCTGTCGAGTATAATTTCTTCAGTCATTGGTGCCGATGTCGCCTCTATTTCGTCGACGTCGCGCTCGTAATCGTGTTCAGCGTGATATTCGGAATTTTTGAAAAACAGATATCGGCGCAGTACTTGTAAATAATTTTGACATTTTTCACGCTCATCTGTAAATTTATTCGAATGTATAATCGTGTGCATCTCGGAATCGAGTTTCGAGAGATTGTCGCCGCACGTTTGAACAGAGTTCTCACACGACTCGTTTACTACTGGCGGTGGTGGTACTGCTGCTGCTGGCTGAACGTTTTGCATGCGCGAAAACATATCTTCGGGCACGATAATCATTTTTCTCGCACGATCCATCTTAGTCTTCCGCTGCTGCTGCTGCTGCTGAGTTTGAATTGAATAACTTCGAGACAAGAGCCCCGATAATAGGTGCGAGTAGAAGCGGCAAAAAAGCACCACCGTGCTGTATGATAACTCGTTTCTTCTTCTGCCAATCGCTGACAGATTTCTTATTATTGCAAATAGTCAATTTTCTCAGCACGTTTTTGTGCTTTTTGAGTCGTCGTTTATGCGAGTCTTTGATTTTGATCACACCTTGCAAGATATTCAAAGCGCACTCGCATATTCAATGCACGAGTCTCTTGTCGGCTGTGCGTAAAAGAGCAGTACGTTGTTGGCCGTCCGTGTGCCAAAGAGCGTTCAGTACAGCTACTCGTTTTCTGTTGAAATGCTTGGTGTCGAGCGTAGCCACGACGGGTATACAACAGCCAGCCTGTTTCTTCTTCGATGTTGTTGGCGTCATAGCTTCTCGCCTACTGTCTATGCCGAGAGCTCTGCACACCTATTTTGTATTTTCACTTTTTACCGAATTTCGGCACGTAGGCGTACTGAATATCGTCGCTTGGGAATATACACGTGCGAACCCTATACTCGTCCACGGCCGCTTGAGTTAGATCGAGAAAAAGATACGAGTGAGGTCCGCGCGTAGCGTCTATGTAAGCCTCCTGCAGAAACCTCGGATCTTCCGGATAAATTTGTCGCGCGAGATGCCGAATCTGAGCTCTGTCGCGAGGATTTTTAAATATAACGAGATACTTTGAATTTAAACTTATGTCGTGCTGAGACTTTCCCTGGTGAAAAATATTCTGCGTCACTAGAAAGACCGACAAATTCAAATGATGAGACGAACGCGAGAACAAATCCAGAACTATATCGTTCGATGATTCACGCATCAAATCGTCGAGAATCAGTAATTTTTTCTTTCCCGTATCCACGGAGTAATCGCTTCGCTGTGGAAGTCCCTCTCGAAACTCGATAGGTACAGCAGCACTCCCGCCAACTTTGAATTCACTGCGGTACGTCTCTTGCCACTCGGTATAGTAGAGCAGAACCCTGTCGAAGCGAGCATCGCACATCTCCGGCAGATGCTCGAGAAATTTTTTCAGAAACCAACTTTTTCCAGCTCCTG
>JAZHPH010001280.1:0-11634 GCA_037356405.1 Nasonia oneida | reverse complement strand
GGGTCAGTTTTACCTGATCACGTCAGGTTCAAGGCCAGTTCGAGGTCAAATTGGGAAGTAACGGTTAAAAAAATTAAAATGCCATATATTGTTAAAGGTTTAGTCGATGCAATAAAACCGAATACGTATAAAGACGAGGAATGGAGACTTTTTATTGATTCGTCAAAATGAAGTCTGAAAGCTGTTCTGCATCATAACGGAAACAGGTTTGCATCCATTCCCATAGCTCACTCGACTAAGCTGAAAGAGACTTATGAAAATTTAGAAATTGTATTGGAAAAAATAAAGTACTTGGAACATCAATGGAAAATTTGTGGTGATCTTAAAATTGCAACCATGATCTTAGGTCAACAATCAGGTTTTACTAAAAATCCCTGCTTCTTGTGTTTATGGGATAGTAGAGACAGGGTAAATCACTACGTTAATAAAGTATGGCCAACTAGAACACATTTTGAACCAGCATCGAGGAATATTATACGTACGCCATTGATTGACCCATCAAACTATCTGCTACCACCAATTCATATCAAACTTGGCCTCATGAAGCAGTTCGTCAAAGCTCTGGATAAAGATGGCGATTGTTTCCAGTATTTGGGAGAAAAGTTTCCCGCAATAAGTGAAGCTAAATTAAAAGAAGGTATTTTTGATGGTCCTCAAATTCGTATTCTATTTGAAGACGAAACATTTATCACAAAAATAAACGACACAGAAAAAGCTGCATGACAAAGTTTTAAAACTGTGAGTGAGAACTTTTTAGGAAATAAAAAGAGTGAGAACTATCAGGAACTAGTTGAACAAATGTTGGAGAATTTCACAAATTTGGGTTGCTTGATGAGTTATAAAATGCATTTCTTACATTCCCATCTTGATTACTTCCCTCTTAATCTAGAAGATGTCAGTGAAGAACAGGGAGAACGATTTCATCAAGATATAAGTGTAATGGAGAATCGATACCAAGGAAGATGAAATGTCAACATGATGGCAGATTTTTGCTGGACATTGAAGAGAGACATTAAAACAAATAACAAAAAGAGACAAAGAAACCCATTGCATAGGTCATTTGAAGTAAAAAGAGTTCGTTACAAGAGAAAAAAGGAGTAAAGAAAGACATCGAGAGTTACTAAGCTAGTGGAAAAAAGCAAAATAAGAAAAAAATATAAACGAAAGCAACTTTTCTCTGTACACAAGGAAGATATTATGTGATTAAATAAAATTTTTTACAATTTTTCGGTATCTTTTTCCATTTTTGGAAAATTTTGATATGACATTTTAATCGGTTTAAACTGTTTCTTCTCAGTTTGACCTTGAACTGACCTTGACCCTGACGTGATGGGGTCAAACTGATTCCGCATTTGGATTCAGCGATCAAAAAAACATAAATGTATGGCATTTTTATTTCTTTTGACCATTTCTTCTCAGTTTGACCTTGAACTGGCCTTGAACCTGACGAAATGGGGCCAAACTGATTCCGAATTTGGATTCAGCGACCAAATAAACATAAATATATGGCATTTTAATTTTTTTAACGGTTACTACCCAATTTGACCTCGAACTGACCTTGAACCTGACGTGATCGGCTAAAACTGACCCCGGATTCGGATTCAGCGACCGAAAAAACATAAATGTATGGCATTTTTATTTCTTTTAACCATTTCTTCTCAGTTTGACCTTGAACTGACCTTGAACCTGACGAGATGGGGCCAAACTGATTCCGTATTTGGATTCTAAAAAATATAGATGTCCGCGGGTCTCGGGCGAAACGGATTCGGAAACTAGGCATTCTGACGAAGATTTTCCTACCCTTGAATTTTTTTTCAAGCATTTCTTGGAATGAAGACAACCCGTGGTCCCTTTTTTGATTTTCTGGCCCACTGTGCGGCGTCTTGGTGTACAGGGTTGCCGATGACGAGGTCTAGTTAGTTCGCACTTGGTTTTGGTGTCTAGGTGTGAAAATCATTCGAGGGTAGTTTATCAGAACAATCAGTGATTTCGTGTTGGTGATAAAAATGTTTCAATAAAACCATGGTCAAAAGGTGCTAAAGATGCTTATATGTTATTCTTAGGAGAAATACGAAATACCTAAAAAATGTACTAAAAAGGACTAAAATCTCAAAAAATTAACTTTTCACAAAGTGAAAGGTTAGGCGAGTCGATATATTCCGCAACGAAATAACAGATAAAAAAAAATATTGTTGCTTTATTATAATTAAATATAATAAACTTGACTCTGGTTGATTGATCTCAGTTCTTTTTTATCTGTTATTTCGTTGCGGAATATATCAAACTCGCCTAACCTTTTACTTTTTTAAAAGTTAATTTTTTTTTGTTATTAAAGGCGTGTTTTTAAAAAAGTTGAGAAAAATGTGTCGAAATCCGAAGATAGCTGTTTTAATTGGGAACAAACTAGTGAACGTAGAAGACAGCAATTATAAAATGAAGAAAACTGCTTTGAACTATAAAAAACTGTTGTCTTCACTTATTAATAGTTATTGTCTGTTGTATTCTTTTTTTTATTTATTTTCTTAATTGTAAAATTTTACACCTAAGAAAAATTAAATCCAACTAAAGTATCTAGCAAACGAAATAAAACTGAAGACAAAATAAGATTACTGTTATCTGTGTCTCAATTTAGACATTTTTCTGCTATCATCTGCAGTTCATAATTTTTTTTTCAATTGTTTTCATTTTGCTTTTTTGTTAGGGATTAAAGACATAGTTATCATTAAATATAAAAGTAAATATCGTATTATGTATTACATTTTACTACAGAATATAAATGTAATGATTGTTATAATCTCACAATTTACATTATTTTATAAATGTAAATACAAAAAAAAATTTTAATTAATATTATTTGTTTGTTAGATTTTGTTAATATAATTAATACTGTCATCAAATAATTACAAAGAGTTTAAAAACATTTTTCAATATTCAAAATTTATTTCTATTCAATTCTATAATTTCAAAGCCGGTCCTTTGTACTAGTAGCTATAACTACTTTTATAGAATATTGGCTGTATTGTATATATTCATTTATACTTGACGATAATTAATTCTTATGAAACGGTTCCGAAGACGTACTTTTGATTGGTTAGAATTTATCAATCTGGCAATCTTATTGGAGCATTTCAAAAACGTTCCACAAGAATTAACTACCATCGAGTGTACATCTCATATTTAACAGTATATTTAGTAATGACACGTCAAATAATTAAGGAGATGTCGGCGCAAAAGCTTCGCAAATCCACCGCGGAGTATTTTGTGTTTTCAAACTTCTAGAAAAACAGAAAGTATGATCGAATTTATCTCTTGGTAGAACGATTCATTAAACTTAACACAACGGCGCTACAGCCTCGGTTTTTCATATGCAAGCTTTATGCAAGCTTTATGTAAAATTAGATTTTAAGGTTGGCGCTGCAATCGCATGAGTACTACGAAGTACGCGTAAACATCTGTTCGTATTTTTAAGATTTTAGAAAAACAAAAAGTCCGATCGAAATTTGTTTTCGGTAGAACGATTCATTAAACTTAACAACAATACGGCGCTACAGATTCGGTTTTATATTAGCAAACTTAATTCAAAAAGTTTTATGCAATAGTATTCAATCTTTTAAAAATGTTTTTATTTTTGATAAAATAACAAATTTTTTATAACTATCCGTCTTCAACGTTCTAATGCATGTGTGCACACAATTGTCTGATTTTTTAATACTTTGTCATTCACAATATACTTAATATTTTCACTTATCGAGTCTCTCTTTGTCAATAAAATACTGATGCAATACTACATTTTCACGTCTAATCAGTCAAATACGTGTAAATAAATATAGTTTCTGATATATTAAATGCTCGCAAATAACATAAATCTTGTACGGAGTACGACAACTTGCAAGTTACAACACGCTTACAAAAATATTATAAGATGAACCTCTCGTCTATTTATCATGCTGCTGAATACCTCCTCGCACGTGGTTCTTTTTTCCGGGTGTCGACTACCGTGTTGGAATTATGATAGCTGAATAAAAAAATCCCTACACATAGATAAAATCGTCCGTAACAACGCTAAATGTGTAAGAAAATTATTTGAAAAACTGGAAGGGAACATTAAATAAACAAATATTAAGTGACGCGGTAGCGCCATGTAGACGAATTTGAGAAGTAGACAAAGTCGCGGCGCTCATGACACTATTTACTTCTATATTGGTGTTCGGATTTTTCATGATACCGAAAAAATGCTTATCGTTATTGTTCGTGGGTTTTTGGCTGATTAGTATGTTTTCTAAGCTTAAACTATGATACCCAACGAAAGTATTTGTCGATAAAAGTGTTATAAAGTTGGCCGCACAAGCTACATATGTAAATAGTTGGGTATCGCTTTCCCACAGTTTTCTACATGCTGCGCAAAATAACATACAACTAGGGGCGAAAGTTGGCTTTTTCAAGCGAGGATAATGAGCGAGGATCAATCATCATCCGAGTCTGAAAAAGCCAATTCGCCCTTTGTTGTGTACCGTGCTTTTTATAATCAGGACATCGATAGCGCTCTTTTTATTCTGTCTAAAAAAAGTGCTGTCCACATAGCCAGAATAAGTGAAATCGTCCGCTGAGAATTTAATTAACCGGGTCGGTTGCATTGATGATCAAATATTATTTTTGTGAAAGGTATTGGATTTTAATATGCGAATTTAGCGTACTATTTTCAATAAGTAAAATAGTCCTTGGAAATTTCTTAATAATAGCGTAATGTAAAATAGCCAGCCCTCATTAAAATAAACATAGAATTAAAATAGACATTGCTAGCCCTTGATGCTTCAGATGTCTGCTTGCTAGAGGATAACAGGACCAACGCAGAGCTACGCGGCTCAATGCTCCCCTTTCTATGCCGTGAAACTGCCAACGCCACATATAAATTATACATAAAAAGTGCGACACAAATGAAAACATACAATATAAATCGTAAATGACAAAAAACAAAACGACAAAAATACTACAAGTAAACGATACGTATTTACACAAAACAATAACATCACATGACAAAAACAGACAAGATACGACATGTGAAAAATACGAAACAAAAACAGAAACCACCACGATAAGTCACGTTAACGTCAAGGAATGAAAACGACCAAAGAAAACATAAAATCAAAACGGAAACGACACGGAAAAAACGAAAAAAATGACATGAAATAGGAACAGATACGTAAACGATGCTAAACAGAGACCACACGGTAGAAAAAACGGAACGTTAACGTCACAGAAACGACAAGGACACGGACACGATATAACACGTTAATTACACAAAACAGAAACGACACAGACGATACAGAATTTATGCGGAATTCACACAGAATAAGTGATTATAGACACTATTTAAAATTGTCCCTAAAACATTCTAATGACAGTGTTCTCCAGTAAATGATGCACATATGATTTTTATGAAAGAGGTATAAAATTAATTTAGTTGATTAGATATTCACTCTAAATGAAATTGTCCCTACTTCAGCATGATACTCAAGTGATTCTCACGTGACTCTTTAGTGACACTAAATTCATTATCATACATGACTATCAAGTAAAATCGCAATAAAAGATGCAATCCTTTGGGTTTTTTGACTTGTAACTAGAACTTCTAGTCATTTTATCACTTACGTGTTAAAGTTACTTATTTAACTATATTTCAGAGTGAAACGGTCACGACTTATTTCGGTCATGTAGTAATTAAATTGATGTAAGAATACAAAATCTATTGATTTTAGTATCCGAAAAGTCGCGAACATTTACTAATCTGCGTCGTGATTATGACAACAGATTAATTAATAGAAAGATTTTAATTTTTTATAATAATTCTCAATTATGATAGTTCAGGTCCGGGATACCAGGTAGTGGAGATATATTTCAATAATCATTAACTTTTGTACTGCATAGAAATAATATGTCTATTATGAAAAATAATTAACAAAAGAATAATGCTTAAATCTGCAATTATTCTTATTGATATACATTATTTACAGTTTTGTCAAGTTTACGATGTGTTTTAAGAATATAATAATTATTGCAAATTTTATAAGTTTTTAAACGGATATACATAAATTGTTATATCTTATCAAATTTATACTCTACGCTGAACACGCATTACAGTTTTAAGCTAAAGCGCTTACAATGCTACAAATATATATTTTATAAGTATATTAAATTTTATAAATATCGCAAGTGTGCAATCTATGCCTTAATTGCAATAGAGTGTTTACTAGTAAGCATAAATTGCTACTACTAGTTTGTGTATGTATGTTCATGATTCTACGCTTAAGTTGCTTGTATGGGACAAGACTACATTAAGGTTCAAGAATAAACTGTGAAATCATTGTTGATCAGATATTATGACTTTATTGAAATCTCCTAACGATCAGGTCCTTGTGTGACCTTCTCTCACAAGTTGTCGCCGAGAACTGACGCTCTACTCATTAAACGCCGCCGAAAACTCGGGCCCGCTAAAACAAAAACGCTCTTCCGAGGACTATCGAAGGGACTCGAAGCAGTGCGCGCGCTCCTCTATATCTATAGCTATACATACAGATCGGCCCTTTAGCCTCTCCGCACTGAAAGTGACCCTCAAAATCCGCGGAGTAAAACTCCTAGAGGGGGTCGTGGCAGTATAGGAATGATTACAAAATTACTCCTAACCGTATTGGCTTGAAGCCACAAATCGCCTTGTCGATTCGCGCATATGAGAGCCAATGACGGAGAAACGTTCGCTAAAACTACTAATAGGTACAATATATTATTAATCAAGAATAAATACGTCGCACTTGCTATTATCCCTAGTAGCCCTCGGTTACGTCCGGAACATTGCTGTAGAGTGTATAGTGACTAGAGCGCTGAAGATGCGACAACTAGTAGCTAGCCCTAGGCCGCGCATGGCCTTTTATAGGGAGCTAAACGAGCGCTGATTGAGCCGCCGAAATTATCTATACATTCACGCATCATATACCGAAGTGCGCTCAACTCGCCGTCGCTACGTCATCGCTCGCTTACTGCTGCTGCTGCTTGTAGGTAAGGAGAAGGGGAGCGCACACACACATGTGTCGCTGAGCCTGCTGCTGGTTGTTGGGCTGTTACGCAATCTTCGAGTCCACTGCTGGCTTCGTAGTGATAGACAAGCGTAGGGAGACGAATGCTTTTTGATTTGTTTTTATTTTTATTTTAATTACATGATGGATCGTGTGAAGGGCATTACAAGAGATTGATTATCTTTATTCCCGCTAATTTTCCAGCTTGAATTTACACATAGCAAAGCCACATGGTTTTTCAATATAAATGTCTAATTAAATTTAAATATTCTACATCTACTTAATGAGTAAAATAGACCTCACAAAAATTGATCATCAACTCTATTGATTATCAATAAAAACGTTGTGACGAATGCCTATTACGGTTGGTGTGAGTGGAATGGTACTGATGGTAATAGTTAGGGTATTCAATCGTCAATTTACGAATTACTTAGAATAAGTAAAATCGTCCTCAAATAATGTTATTCACTATGTTCAGTAGCTGCAGTTGATGCACAAATATTATTTGTATAAATGATATGTGCTATTTATTTGCATAAACAGCGAAATATTTTGGGCAATAGTCCTCAGAAATTTTAAATAATAGTTTTAAATAAATTTGTCCCTAAAACATTTTAATAACAGTCTTTTGACGAGGTCTAGGTGGTGCTCTCCGTAATTTTTTATGTCTAGGTAAATACATCACTCGAGGGCGGTGTCTAGGTGTACGGAGTGGCCGATGACGAGGTCTACGTAGTGCGCTTCGTGGTTTTTTGTTGCTAGGTGTAAAAATCATTTGAGGAAAGTGTCCAGGGGTACAGGCCCGCCGACGACGAGGTCTAGGTAGTGCGCTTCATGGTTTTTGGTATCTAGGTATGAAAATAATTCAAGGGCAGTATCTAGGTGTACAAGGTGGCCAATATCGAGGTCTAGGTGGTGTGCTTTGTGGTTTCAGGTATCAAGGTGAAAAATCATTTGAGGACTGGGTCTAAGTGTATAGAGTAGCCTATGACGGAGTCTAGGTGGTAAATGCTCAAGAAAATTTACTAAAAAAGGACTGAAATTGATGTAAAACTTTTACTTGAAACAAATTAGATGTTAGGCGAATTTAATATATTCTGAAAAATTATTATGGTTGGCAAGTTACAGTTCCATTGTTAAATGTATTATATTATTTATATATTTGAAATTTGACTATTTTTCATTGATCTCATTACTTATCTAATCTATGGATACAATTATTACATTTGCTACAGCATTTGTTAAGTCACAATTAATTTTGACAAATATAAGAATTAAAGTAATAGATACGTATGAAATGCTACGTGATTGTCATCCATAATAATTTCGCAGAATACATCAAACTCGCCTAACCTCTTACTTTATAAAAAGTTAATTTCTTTTAGATACTGTTTTACGCTTTCTGTCAATTCTTAAATAACTATTATACGTCCACAGCATCAAAAAATAATGTTTATATCCCGAGCGAAAAACTTTACAAACTTATGTGATCGCAGGTTTCTTGCCTCTACTAAAAATACTCACTTGAGAATCACTTGAGAATTCGGGATTATACTCAAGTGATTCATACGTGACTCTTCAGTGACACTAATGTCATTATCATACATGACTATCGAGTAAAATCGCAATGACCCTGGTGGAAATTATTGGGTGTGCCAAAGTGTGCCAAGGTGTGCCAAAGTGTGCGATACTGTGCCAAAGCTTTCAAAGTCGGAACTTTGCTGCATTTTGGCATACCTTGGAACACTTTGGCACACTTTGGCACACATTAATACACATGGGTTTTTTTAGATACAACCTCGATAACATCGCGTGCTGAGCATTTTAGGGTCATGCATGCCTGCAGTAAATGGCGTCATTACGACGTCATCAAGACATCTTTCGATGGAATTTTCAAAATACAAAATTTCCTGCCATTCGGGAAGTCATAATGTTAACATTTTGGCGGAACAGCGTGCTCACATTGCGATGGCACAAATGTTTATCAGAATGACGGCCATGCGTGCCGGCTATATGACACTGGCACGGACGAAGGCAGAATGTCGGCATTTTGCGGTCACGACGTGTTGGCACTCATGTCAGCATTATGATGACATTTTAAGGAGCAACATGACAACATGGTGCCTTCGACCCGTGTTTAAAATTTTTTAACATTTTGTGCTGTCCGATTGCTAGCAGAATGCTTGCTTGGCGTGCTGCTCGCCGTGACAGCATTCTACCGAAACAAAATTCGGAACTTAGAAAATTTTCGGCTGCACAATTTATGAAACCAAGGCTTTTCAATGTATTTTATTGTTAAAGCTGTTGGTTTTGTTTATTCGGGCTATTATTTATTTACCAGACTTTGTTTGTTGCCAATATTTCATTAATACTACTCTTTTATAAATTCCGAATTTATAGCAGCCTGCCGGTTTTGCGCTTTTACACAAAATAAGCGGCAAATACCGATGGTGTTTAACACGTTAATAATAATTCTGGTGATTGGTCATAACAAAAACTTGCAACTTATTTTAACATCAACAGCTGCTCGCAGTACATAAGGACACAGCTGTCTCTAACTTGTAACAAGTGTTCGTGGTCGAGTGGTAAAATGACAGCCTGCTAACCAGAAGGTTCAGGGTTTCATCTCCGCTCGGGTATAATTTTTTTCGTTTTTCTTAATTTCAGTGCCAGCACTATGCTTGCACCGCGTGCCAGCATTGTGCTGAGCACAATGTCATCATTTCCGGGTCATGGGGCAGGGGTACCTGGACGTCACGCGTGTACCATTCCGGGCTGTCTTGGTGCCGTCATTCGGCCGACATCATGTTATCAGGGGAACAACTGTTTTTTGATACAGTATGGCAAAGTATGGCACGGTATGGCACAGTATGTAACGGTATGGCACAGTATGGCACAGTATGGCACAGTATGACACAGCATGGCACACTTTATCATACTTTGGCACACTTTTGCACAGTGAGGTATATCCTCCATTGCCACTGCACGATACTGTCATATCGATGGCACGAGTTATATAAACCGTATTAGTCGTCGCTTATTCATCGCTTGTCGTCGATCACTTTCCACATGTCGTATCGATCGCCTCAGCTCTCGGACCTGCAACAATAAGATATTTATGCTTTCGGACGTTGGTACGTACAGTGGAGCACGCATTGAGTATGCACGGAGAACAATGAAAGAAAGATTAAACAAACAAAGTTACAAACCTCTTAAAAGGCTCTTGCATCGGCAACGAATCAGTCTCTGTCGGGTTTCCAAGCTGTAAAGACGCAACAATAAACGTGATAAAATCCATATCCTACTTTATTACTTACCTGCAACTATACGTACACTCCGTAATACGTACACTTAACTGGCGCTGCGGACAGGATACTACGAGGCTGCCGAATCAAGATTCTCCCCCAATCTCGTGACGGAAATCATTAGAGAGGAAGCAGCTGGTGTTTCAACCCCTTTGTCGCAGTATTTTTGGAACGTCAAGTTTGAGGCCCACCTTCAAGCAGAGATTCACCTGGAATCATCAAAGTAGAAAGTAAGTCTTTGAAATTCCTTATTCTCCTATTTTTACCCTATCCTTAAATACGACTGATCTAAATACAAAATGGCTCAAGCCGCAAATCAAATCTCAGTGGAGCAATTTAAATTAAAGCTAACGATATGGCGCGACGCGATACCAATTTACGAAGGAGGAACAAAGCTCCTCTCTCACTTTCTCCAAACATGTGATAGATTTGTTTAAAATTTAGTCACTGCGGAAGAAGCATTAAATACGGCATTATTTGCGTTAATTAAGTCAAGAATTCGCGGAGAAGCTTTGAATTTAATAGTCCCGAATAATCCAGCAAGATGGAACGAGTGTAAAAAATTACTAATAAACAGATATAGTGATCCTAGCTCGGAGGACTTACTATTTAATAAACTTAGCTCTTGTTTTCAACTATCGAATCAAAACTATGAAAAATATGCTGATGAGATCAAGAATCGTTTAAATAAATTAAAAGAGCATATTCACTTAAACAATCAAGATCATGGCTTGATAAACATGAAGATTGGATTTTATGAAAACGTTTTATTTTATGAAAGCAAAGAATACGTTTATAAACGGTATAAAAGAACCTTATCACACATATCTTACGCATTTTGAATTAGAGGATATAGAAGCTTGTCTGATAAAGTGCAGGAAGCTTGACAATCATGAGCAACAAGCTGCATGTTTAAATTTCGCGAGACAACGTGATAATAAACCAAAAATTAACAATGCAAATAATAATAATTCAAAAGGTACAAACCCCTTGACAAATCAAAGAAATAACGGACCGTTCAATGCCTTCGGAGCGAATAAAAGTCCATTTTCATTTGTACCTAGACCCGCAACTGCACAAAATAATTTTGTACCGACATTTGCAAATAATTTCGGACGACCTATTCAGCAGAATCAACCGACACCTATGTCGATTAATACCAGAAACACCAATCAGTCAAATAATAATCAAAACAACCGGTCAAACAATTCTGCCCCTCAAAATAAATTCTTTAGGAGTACCGGACCACCGAATTTCATTTC
>JAZHPH010001279.1:0-11699 GCA_037356405.1 Nasonia oneida | reverse complement strand
CACATGTATTTAATAAAACGTAAACCCTACACAGTAAAATTGTACACAGTAAAACTCTACACATATATGATAAATATATGGGCATAATTCCACACGAAAAAATCCTACACATTGTTTGTCATTTATTGGACAAGTGCAAAGTCCTACACAAAAAACTCTGCACATTGTATGTCGGTCATTAGACAAGTGTGGAATTCTACAAAAACAAATATACACACCTGGTCATTGGCCGTTAGATAAGTAACAATTTGTAACAAAGATCCGTAAGATGGGCGCTGCCTGTCTCAATGATTTAAGAGCCCCTCTGTTGTAGACTGACAAATGCATTTTACAGATAAACGTCTTTCTTTTTATATTATTAATTTGTGCAATATTGACATTAAAAGTTATTATTTCATTTTAGCTATAAAAATAATAAATTTAATACAAAAATAACAATATTTCTTATAAGTACATATTCTAGTACCAAGAGCATTACCAAAAAAAGTGTACATCAAGTGGTAAGTGCTTCCATATTATTTATAATTTAATATAATTCATAATATTACAACATGTAACATAATCAAAAATCGATTTATTTTGTAACTATTGTATTTTAATACGAGCGATTGTGCCGTAACTTGGCCCATTACAAATACCATGGGCATGTTAAAAATTGAACGAGTAAAAATCTTTATGAGCGATTAAAACTTCGCTAATCCCTTTTAGTTGAAACTTAACTGAATGTTAATTGTACAAGTGCAAAGATCTACACAAAAAACTTTGCACATTGTCAGTTATTAGAAAAGTGTAAAATTGTACACGGAAAAACTCTACACATGTTCGTTGTCTTCAAATAAGCGTAGAACTCTACACAAAAAGATCCCACACATTATTCGTCTATTATTATAAGACAAGCGTAAAGTTCTACACGGAAAACAACGAATTGTTTACGAAATTTTGCGCTACTGCATTTCGATATAGGCCCCATGAGTTACAATTGTCACCATAACGACTTTTGCTTCCTCCTAGAGGAAGCTTCGTAATAGTAACATTTTAAGTTTCTGCTGCTAAAATTTTAAATGATTTCGTCGAGCGATTCTCAAGTAAAGAGCAAAAATGTAAAAACCATTTTTCTTAAAACTTTTGCTTCTCCTTAGAGGAGTGTTGTTGCACGTCGTTAAAGTCTGTCACAGACGCACACGTCTGCAACGCTAGCAGCGAAGACGAGTCAGCGATAAGAGTCCGCAAAGCTGTACTACGATGCATAGCATGCGCTTGTATTGTAGACGTTAGCTCAGTGGTTAGAGCTCCCGCTTGTTAATCTCGGGGTCCGCGGTTCAAGCCCGCGTCTACTCTTTTTCGCTTTCCGACTCCGTCCGTTACACTTGGCATCCCTTTGTGCGGTAGATCACCGGTTTAGAACCCGGCTAAATAGATCTACTGAGTGTTCGAATCCCACAGATTCCTACCATACCCTCTAATAACTCCGTCGATCTAGCCCTCAGAGTCAGTCAGGCCCGCCTCTGGTCCACGTCCGATCAAGCGTATCAACGTTAGCTCAGTGGTTAGAGCTCCCGCTTGTTAATCTCGGGGTCCGCGGTTCAAGCCCGCGTCTACTCTTTTTCGCTTTCCGACTCCGTCCGTTACAAGTCCCTTCCTTGCGAATTTTTTCTCACTCACCCGTTCATGTACGATACATTTCTTTTATACCCCTCGTGGTGGTAAGTACTATAGTATTTCGTTAAGAAAATTACTCCTTCGGCAAAATAATTAAAATTAATAGTATCAATTGGTACAATTAATTCTTTTTTTTTGGAGTTCAGTAAGTTCATTATTATAAAAAAATAGATCAGATCCAATATTATGAAAAATAAATTTTTTAACACACCCCAGCATAAAGTTAGTACTTTATCCCCGGCCAGTCGTATGTATGTATACAGAAGCGGAGAATTTAGAGGAATAACAAGAATCAACGACACATTTCACATCAGCTACTATATTTATAGCGATGGGAAGCACTGAGCTTATTGCCTGTTATAATATATGCGACAGCAGAGCATACGATTGCCCTTGTTCGTCTCGACTTAGATTTTAGCGTTTTTGCGTGTGTGGATTATTTATTTGAAAACAATAATAAAAGCATTAACATACTGTATATTCAAACAATATTTCATGTATTGGAACTACGAATTTAGTTGGAGGAAGCTACGTGCCAATGAATTGGCAGCGGTTTTTTATAGCTAAAATCTGGAGTGCTGTCTTACACAACCTCATGTGCTCATTTTCCCGAAATAAGACAAGGTTTTGAGACCTTTATTTTTCTTCTGCGGCCCGAGAACATGTTGGAAAAATGCGACTATGACAACAATCTCACTGAGTCTGAAAACGACGAAAAGTACGAGGTCGTCCAGGACGATGAGTGAACACTTGAATATAGGTCGTCTCAAACACGACGTGTGAATTTTGTATGAAGACCGACGGTAGACACCGTACGTCGCTAGATCACGGACCGGTCTGGGTTCCCAGGAATGCAACGTTGGACTAGATACTGAACATTGCTAAGTTGATCAACAACGAGAACAATAATGCGATCAAAGGCCACTCTGCGTAAGCTTGTTTTTAAATTTTTGTGCTCTCACCACTCGAAATTGACGATGTTGAATCTCTGTAGTAGCGAATACATGTGAAGTAGTTTTAAAATAGTACCGCTAGAATAACAATCCCCGAGCTCGAAAGAATCGGCACGTACAAGAGCCGGAGTTATCACCGGAGCAATTAGATAATCATGGTAGAGACAGCTCCGGACACCGTACAAACTCTACACAAAAATAACCCTACACGCTACACAAAATAATTCTACACAGGAAACTCTACACAATCGTATAACCTATTGTTGTCAACAATGGATAACAATAGATTATACGATTGTGTAGAGTTCTGCGCTGTAATAAAATTACCGAAAATGTGTGTAGGTAATTTCCGTGCAGTTATTTCCTATGTAGAATTATTTTGTTTATCGTGTAGGGTTATTTTTGTGTAGAATTTTCTACGGTGTCCAGCTTCGGTGCCCGACAGGCCAGTTTATGATCCGCGCCCAGCCGGCCAGCTCAAACTGAGGCCGGGAAAACCCCGGAACCGACAGACCTGACGTTTATGGCTGGGGACTAATCCCCAGACCCGACGATCCCTGCATACGCTGGTAGGCCTAGCGAGCATCAGCAGGCTGCGGCGCTCGAGGTGCCCTGCAGCCGGAGGACTGTCCAGATCGGCAGTCTCGCATGAGCATCGACACGAGTAGCTACGCTATCGTGCATTATAGTAACCATTCGATGTCTCAGTGTATACGTTTATCTTCTAATTAATAAATACATATTTTTAGCCTAACTCGAGTTTAGTCTGTCGATCAATTTATTTCATAAATAATTCATAAATAATTCATAAATAATTTTTATACTCCTATTAGTTTAAAACAGACGACGACCCCATCGATTTCAAAGCTGATCTTCACAGTCGTTCGACTCGCATCGGAGCCTTTCTTTACGGTAAGTATATATTCTTTCCGTTATGATTGTTTGAAACTCGATCTTAGTGGCTGGAACGCCTCCTTGACCATGGTCAACTCCTCTGAACTTAACCGGGCCTCACATATCATCGGTACAACAGAGTTTCATTAAATAATTAGAGGTTTAAAGAAATTAGACGATTCAGAGTTTTAACAAAAAATATATAGTGAATACAAAAAAATTTTTTATTATAAAAATATTGGATTTATCCCGGATCTAGTGCGGCATATTGGGCAAATACGACCGTCCACTAGCTGCCTGAAGCACGCTCTACAAGCACAGGCATGGTGGCATAGTACCCACTGAACTTCGACTCTTGCATCCCCGCAAATCTTACAATTAATGAGTCGTTCAAGCGCGGTCACTTCCACGCGGAGGTTTTGGATGCTTTCCCTTAATTGGCTGATTTCCTCCGCTGCTTGTCTCGCTGCTTCCGCTGCCTGTGCCGCTGCTTCCGCCGCCTCACGAACAAGTTGAGCATTCTCTTGCCGCTGCTCCCGCAGACTTCTCTCTGAAATTTGGTAAATGTGAAAAACTAATTCTTACATAACCTTACAAAAGAATAAGTATAAAAGTACATTAAGAATGTATTAAATACAAATTAATAATAGCTTTAAATAAAAGACGAATCATGTTAAAAAATGTGAATTCTAATTTTTTAATTCTTAGTAAATTATAATATTAATTAAAACAAGAACTCCAACATAATGAAGATACTAGTTGCAGCAATCAAAAGATATTAAATATTGTTTTTATTACCAGTTATTTATGTAAGTTGCATAGAATTCAATAAAAACAGAAAATCAACAAAATTAGTGAATAAACTAAATCTGAAAATTCATTCCTACTTAGTACATTTATGTGTATAATGGCACAATGATATTGTTGTCGTAAAAAGTTTCAATATCTTATAGCTACTGAAAGAATCGTAGTATCGATTTTTCTTAGAAACTCAAACTTATACGTAACCAAATTCAACGATTACAAAGCCGACTAGATCAAAAAACATAATGCTGACTATCACGAGCATATCCTTACTTTTACTAATCTCAATGCGACGCCTCAAAAGACTACTGCGTCAGTCATCGCGAAGCATACATTACAAAAAATATTCTTACCTCTAAACATCTCAACGCAACAACATAAGCGGACGCGGTACTTACTAATACGACACATTGACCGTTTTTCACGTATCTCGACGCAGCGCCTCTAAAGCCTACTGCATAAGCAAACGCGATAGTTGCTATTACGCATATATTCATCAATTATCGCGACGGGAACTATAACGAATACATCCTCATTTTTTACCCATTTTTATGCAGCGCCTCTAAAGCCTACTGCATCAATGATCTAACCGCAAACATTAAAAAAAAATCACTATTGTGGTTCTCGACGCAGCACCTCTGAAGCCTACTGCTTTAATGCTAAAGTTATAGATTTTTTGCACACGATATCATCTCTTATCACCGGTAAACGTATCGCGTGAAGTTATTTATTGGTCAGATATGTCACAGCTTTACAGCGAACGCCAATAAAATTGAGTTGACCATTGGCAGCCAACTTCTAGAAATCGGGTCCACCAGCCAACTTCACAGCCAACGCCAATGGAATTGGGTCCACCGATATAGGCTATGGGCACATCGCTACAATCAGAAAATCATTGGACAACATATTTTTTCGCGACAAATACTATCGATTTTTGGCACACAATATCATTTCTTATCATTGGTATACGAACACGGTAGTTACTATCACCATATATACCCATTTTTTACGTATTTCGGAGCAGCGACTCTGAAGCCTACTGCATTAATGATTAAAACGCGAAAAGTACAAAGATAAATCACTTTTGCTGCTTTCGATGCAGCCCCTATAAAGCCTACTACATCAATGATCGCGACGGGAACTATAAAGAATAAATCCTCATTTTTTACCCATTTGGATGCAGCGCCTCTAAAGCCTACTGCATCAATTATCGAACCGCAAACGTTAAAAAAAAAATCACTATTTTGGTTCTCGATGCAGCGCCTCTGAAGCCTACTGCATCGGTCATCGCGACGCCAAATATTACGGAAATATTCTTGCTTCTATCTTAACGCAGCGCCTCTGAAGCCTACTGCATCAATGATCGCAACGGTAACTATAACGAATAAATCCTCATTTTTTACCCATTTTGATACAGCGCCTCTAAAGCCTACTGCATCAATGATTCAACCGTAAACATTAAAAAAAAAAATCACTATTGTGGTTCTCGACGCAGCGCCTCTGAAGCCTACTGCATCGGTCATCGCAAAGGGTCACGTATTTTCTCAGCAATATTATTATTATACAAGGAGACTAAATATTCAAAGAAATATTAACGGAACGTGTTTATTCTGTGTATTTTTAATAGAAATTTTTAAATCACAGATGGAATTCTTGTTTTTGTCTTAACTTCAGATTTGTTAATAAATTTGCAAAATGTATATTTTTCATAGGTTATTAAAAGTTATGTAAATAATTTCTTTCTCACTAATAACAATAATAAAATAAAATAAATGAGAAATAATTAAAAAATCTAAATAAATTTTTCCAGAAAGCATTTGTTTTCTATTTCCAATATAATATAAGCAATAAAACTCATATTAAATGTTATTACCTGTAGTTTGAAGACGCCTTTTGAAATTCAACCTCTTTTTGTGCGAACGAAATAGGGCTTGATTTGGTTGTCCACCGGCTATATCTTCCTCGTCCATATCTAATGAAAATACAATACAACGTTAAAATTTATATTGATACAATTCAAAGAGTGTATTTTATAAGAATGCTAAATTTTTCTTTTCGCCCTTTTTTAAATAGTGCGCGTATGTGACATGTGTTAGGAATTGCATCTACAATTATTATAATTGTATCTACATACACTGATCGTTAATAGATACCTCAAACATTTCGAACATCATTCATCACACCTTCTATAAGAAATATATGTCAAATATTTCAAAGTACTACTTAACGGCCAGTGTACAGCTGAAATTTATTAAAATAGTATGGAACTGGAATTTGATGGGTTAATATTTCACCTGCATCTGCAATTGATGATCTCGACCGATCTGAAAAACTGGGCGATACAGCTTGTCTTCTTGGCGATCGCCTGCTTCGTTCGTTCAACCGCAAAGACAAGGTCGATGTTGAAGACTGAGGCGAAGCAGGTGACTGGAGTGAAGTAGGCGCGCGGGGTAACCCGCGCAAATGGAGTAGTAGCTTAAAGAATTATCTTTTTGTAAACTTCAAGAAGTCTTTTTATGTAATTTTCATTAAATAATGACGTCAATTTTTTAAGAGATTAATTTCACAGAAACTTATGTTTTTGGACACAAAATGAAGTTAGTAATAGACATCAAAGGTTACAGCGATTAACGTAACTTTTTAATCTTATAGTGTAATTTTACTTAATTTGAGTTACCAATTGTTAAAATTATTATTAAAAAATAAGTATTTGCAAACATTTTTATCGTTAACTGGGAAATGAAAGCAGTCTTAAAAAATTTGCGTTTGTATGAACAGCCAATATGTACCAGTTGTAAAGTTATATTTTTGTAATACATGCACGATTTTCGCGTTTTTTTTTGTCCTAAAATTTGTGACAAAAGTAGTCGTTTTTCGACCAGTGGGCGCAAAAGTACTTATTGCGCTCGCTACATAATTCATTGGCAAATCTTCTATACTTGCAATAAATTCAACAAGTGCAGTTTGAAACGCAAAAATAAATACATGCGTTACAAAAAATATGGTGTGCACCGAGGGCTAAGCGTGCTTTTTGGTCTCGTGTGGTTGCAGTACTCGTCTGCGGCTCGTACTGCAAGCTCCACACTTGGCTTAAAAAAGCCCATTTTTTGCCATTCGTACACAATATACTATTTTATTCATACTTGAATTTCATACTAAACCGATTAATATTTTTAATGCTTCATTGCTTAGTTGATGCAACAAGCCTATGTGTGATAAGATGAGCTTAAATTAAATTCTGCAACATTCAGTATTAACGCATGTTGTAACTTATACAAACAAATTTAAGAAATTAGTACTTGGGAAAACACTACATTTTTAAGTAGTTAATACGATATTAATGTCACATTTTTTATTGATTTGCCTCCCTTTCTTGCTCAGGCGATTCGGATCGGTCGGGCGAAGATTCATGTATTTGTTCGGGCATCACAGGGGGTAAATCACCTTCAGGAGGATCATATGCTGCAGGTAAATGATTCTCCTGAGGATGATCGGCTGCAATTGGAACAGCTTCTGCTGCATCAATGCCTTCTCCGCGGCCTTCTCCGCGGACTCTTCCGCATACCCTTCCACGACCTCTTCCGCGACCTCTTCCGCGACCTTTTCCACGATCTCTGCCGCGCTCCCCTTCGCGTCCACCTCTTCTAGGTCGCAACTGCCTCTCTTCGACCGGCTCGACTGCCTCTTCAGCTGCTGCAGCCTCCGCATCTGCCAGAGCTTCAGCTGGGTGCTCTTCGCCTCGCAAAACATTTACGGGGTTTTCTGCAGCTTCAATTCCATTAGCGCGAAGGCCTCTTCCTCCAAATCGGTTGCGACCTCTTCCGCGGCCACGTCCTCTGGCCCGTGCTTCTCTTCCATTAAGTAAGGGAATAGGAGCTTCTACTTCTGTTTAAAAAAATTAAATTATCAAATAAATTCAAAGTTCTCTTTATAATAGGAATCTCATCTTCCTTACAAATGTATGATATGTACAGGTTTGCGCGCGCGCGCGCGTGTGTGTGTGTATCCATACATGGATGATTCCGCTATAACTTGCACATTTTGGATTAGAACCTTCAAAACATTTATACATTCAGAAAAAAATTTGCTGTTAATGTATTAATGTATTAAAAAAAAAATAATAATAAATGCAATCGGCAGAAGTTTAAAACGTAACCATAATGTAGACCTGAAATATAAATTTCCTGACATGTCCTAAATGCTAATTCGGATATCAAATTGTACAGTATACAAAATTATAAGGTTCATTAAAAAAATTAAAAAGGTTTATTAAAAAAATTGCTGCATGTACTTTATAAAATATAATATTATAACAACACTTTTTTACAGTTTCATAATTGAAAAGGGCTATTTATTATTAAAACAGTAAGCTTATCTTGTGCCCATTAATTTGTAACAAAATGTTGAGTACTACGCTTTTGATATTGAGAAGTATACTAGTATCACTTATAGGTGGATTCTCAAAAGATAGTTAGGTTACGATTTACCAAGAGTAACTACAGGTACTCAGTTAAAGCTTTGGTCATTAAGAATTGTTCGAATGAAAACTACTTTTTATTAAAAAGGCGAAGATAAAACCCGATAGGTCAGTTTTGTATCAGTATTATGCTGCTTCTTCATGATTATAGATTATAAAGTATATTACGTTTTTGTACTAATATAAATTTCATATCACTTGATTAGGCTGCACATCGTACAAGTAAGTAATCGCTGCAATGTCATTTCTGTTTTTGCNATCGACTACAAATACATTGATATAATTAAAGGTAAATACAAAATTTATAATACATTATGTATTTAGGAAGAGGGGGAGGTGAGTTGTAGCATGTATGTACACAGAGTCGAAAATTCTGAGCTCTAGAAAGTAATGCAATAATTTAGGCCCAGCCTTAATGTATTTTTATATTTTTGTTTCATTTATAAAAAAAAAAAAAAAAAAAATACTTCAGCCCCGCAAATTTTACTTTTGCCCCGCTGATTTTACGTTACTTAAAACTACTTCAAACTTTGTAATTTTCATTTGCTTTCCAGGCACAAATTTTTTTTTTTATGAACGTATTAATAACATTTTTTTAAATTTTATTCATCTTACCTTCTGGCAAAAAGCGGCTTCGTCGTTGTCTGACTATGATGTCTAGGTAATCTGATAAGCCAATTCTAAAATCATATTTAGTTGTCATTTTTTACTCTCTATTTTCTACTTCTGACTTGTCAAGGAGATGGATATTGTAAATCTAGTAGAAATTGTCACAATCTATTGGTCTATTACTTTTAGCGGGCTGCAATTCATGATTTCCATTTTTCCAGTTATTGCACAAGTACTTTCCAGATGAATGTTCGAATTTAAAAAAAAATATATTTTATTTTAAAAAGAAACGATGAAGATAATGAAGATAGCCCTTTAACATATTTTGTATTTGGTAGTAAAAAAAATATAAATATAAAAACTGTTTTATGTTTGACACAGTGTACCTGACAAGGATTAATAATTTAATCATTTTCTTAAACAATTCAAGATAAATAAAATTTAAAATACACTTATGTTTATAAAATGATTTGGGTGCTTGCAGGACGTTCTTTGCATGGGGTTTTATTACGCTCTGATAAAATTTATTGAATTTTTTTATATTGCACCTGTAAGTATAACTGTACATGTTCTAGAAAAAATTTTCTTTAAAAACTGTCTCTTTCCTAATGTTGATATTGAATGATATAGAAAAAATGGTTTTTAACGATGAGCTTTTTTCTGACTCAAATGTTGTAAAGTGGCGTTTCAAAATTAAGAAGGTCTACGCGCCAAGTTACACATAATTCGTTGTTCTCACGTTTAACACTGCTGTACTCTCAGATATGAAAATGGATAAAATGATAAAACCGAAAACAAAACGTAGTCGTGTTAGAGGTTTCTACTTTTATTTATCTATATGTTTATTTACTGTAGAATAAATCAAATGCATCAGCGCCAATACCTCAGTTTCTGATCATTATTTGTCTCTTTTTTTGTAATTAAAATGGTCCAATCATAGATCATTTTTTTAGAACATTCTAATAGGTGTCAAACAAGCGTTATGTTAAAAATGAATATGTTTGCGCAAATGAACAGTAATGAACAATAGCAGAAACCTATATTACGACTACCCGTTACTTCGTGCTCGACAATCTCTTAAACATAAGTTTGACATAAAGAGAGAAATAATGAAAAAATAACAAAAACTGAATGCTGACAAGTTGATTATGAAATTTGTGGTTTATGCTATATCAATCAGTGCTATTGAGATTACATCGGTAACCTGTAATTTTTCAAAGAATAAAGTGACCGATTAAAAATAGTTAATAAATTATTGTTCTGAAGCATTTACTAGCTATTACACGTGCTACACTCGTTCTGAATTTAAAATTTTTTAAGTTCAAACATAAGCAAGAATTGAAACATAAGCAGAGATCACGCTCTAAAACGAGCAAACAAAGGCTAAATAAATTCCTGTCTTTTTGAAATTTTCAGTGGAATAAAAACATCTAAAAATTAAAACAGCCCGCAAACAATTTTGAATTTTGTTTCAATTTTCAATACTAGAAAACGCTTTGTTTCTTATTGACAGTGGGTCTGGACAATATTCTGGCTTTTCTAATTAACACAGTGGCCATCCAGTTGAGTCGTACATAAAGTTATGGATGCAATGAGGCAGTAACGTTGTGCATTATTCCTGCGGATAGAGTTACAGTCCAAATGAAGTAAGGTCAGTAATTACCCGAGAGAATAACCGACTTGATTATCGAAATGTGCTGACGATTACCATGCTGTTACTTTAATACAAATTTTTCTTATGTTACACTACATAAGAAAGCCACGACCAAATAGTGTGAAGCTACGATAGACATTAATTGACTCGTGCAGTGTGTATACGACTACGGGTCTGTCTAAACGTCTTCTAGGTTAGAACGCGCAACGTTAACTGTTTAATCTTTAGTCATACTACAAACGTCCTGCAAAGCCATCTTCGCAACTATCTCAAGACACCTTTCTAAAGCAATAAATTTTAATCGGGATTTTATTTGTTTCAATGTTTCACAAGACTACTGATAAATACTGCAATAAACAAGAATGACTTTTCTCCTCGTAAGATTCTGTGTTAAACACAAAAAATGAAAATGATTATCACTTTCCTTATTGTGTCTTGCAGATTTTCGATTTTTTTACTACAATCAAATACTGTTTTATAACTAACAAATGTAATTGTGACAACATTATTTATTAAAAAATAGCTGAAGAGGACACAACACTTTTAAACTTTGAAAAAATCTTTTTTTTATTGCTTATTTTGACAGGAAATGTTCCGTAGAACACGCTCCTCAAACACGTTTATCAAAAAAAAAAAAAAAAAAAAAAAA